>PVJH01006907.1:0-97119 GCA_004026705.1 Nesogale talazaci
TGGTTCTCAACCTTCCTAATGCCACGACCCTTTAATACAATTCCTTGTGTTGTGGTGACCCCCAACAAAGAAATTCTTTACCTTGCTACTTCATAATTGTAATTTTGCTGTTATGAATCAGGTGACTCTGTGAAAGCATTGTTTGACTTCCAAGAGGCTGGCAACCAAGAGGCTGAGAACCACTCTACAACCCTAAGCTATGGAGTCTATAATGTTATGATGGATTTTAACTGTAAAATGTCAAAACATTAGGTTAACATTGATGTTCTGACGGGCAAATCGGTTACTCAACATTAATGCTATGGAGTTCTATTTAGGTTTGAATACATCTGTGATGAATGCAAATAGAAGCTACACACATAAATGTGAAACTGTATTGATAAACCTGGGGAAGTAAACTGTGAATTATCATATTAAACATTGGTCTCAATTTCTCTACCGAATGAATGTATTTAAACTAAGACATTTTACTATCTTCCATTTCACCTAGGTTAACTCTAACCTTTTATGTCTTCCCTCAAGTAATTCTTGTTGTGCTTACTATGAGGCTTAAATAAAAAACAGCATTTACAAATGCATATTAAGACATAACAAGGCCTACTGTGTTAGACAGCATAAATGGTTTTTTGGTTCCAAGGAAAACATATCATCCACGTATGCGGACATCATTGCTACCTTTGGAGTCATTTTGCATAAAACATCAATAAAGACCTGTCAAGTTTAACATATTCATCATCTGTAATGTTTAGGGAATTTTTTCTTCTTTTTTAGAAAACTGGAGATATTTGTACCCAGGATAAAAATCTTTTATACAGAATCTATTGCCTCAATCTAGCTTCACTGAGAAATTTAATTTCACTTACTAGAAACTCAAAATAATTGAATTCTGGAAATTTGCTTTACCTCACTAATACAAGGTAGATTTAACACTCCAGTTTTTAGGTCTGCTTTGGTAAAACTATCAGTGTTTATGATTTCTTTAACATAGTATAATCTTATTAAGATCGTGTGTTTAGAAGATATTACCCGCTCATTCTAAATAGAGTTTGGTTAAAGATTTGTTTTCTCTAATGGCACTAAAAGGAGGAAGGAATTTTGAAACCAGTGGTTTTCAAACTGTTCATTGCATTCTCACATCTCATTTCTGGCCATGGGGATATATAAAGACTTCTCTGTGTTTACAAGACCTCGCAGAGAAACAAATAAAAATCAAATCAGACACAAAACAGCAAAATGAATAAAAGTTTCAGAAATCACACTTCACAGCAAGTCAACAATAAGCAATTGGGGCTAAAGCAGCAATTGGCAAACATTACCAAATTTAAGAAGCTGTAAAAAGTTCATGTTTACAGAATTGAAGTTTTGCACAGTTACTTACTATGACTACGCCTCCATACCTTCTATGAGAACAGTAGGAAGGTCTTTGATACTCTATTGACTTGCTAATTTTGCTTTTTAAAAAAGGCAACAACAAATTCACAGCCATCGCGTCAATGCCAACTCATAGTGACCACAGGACGGGGCAGAATGGGTATGGTGAGTTTCTGAGCTGTCACTCCTTGCCTGAGCAGAAAACACGCTTCTTTCCTGCAGCGGGCTGGTGGTTTCGAACCGCTGACCTTCCAGATCACAACCACTAGACTACCTCCACTCTGTAGGTATGCCTCATGTATGTAAAAATTAAAACTGAAATCACTTCTTTACTACTAAGCAAGCTGAGTTTCTTCTCAAATAAAAATGCACGTCATTTGGCACCAGAACTCGCTGCTTTTGTTTTCCCAGGAAGAGAGGAAGATTCCGACGGTGTAGCAGGAACTCGAAGACCGTCCTCTGTGAAACACTGCTCCAGATGCACTTCTGTAATTAATTTCTTATTTGACAAACGGGACCTAAGAAAGATCTCAGCAGGATTCCTTGAGTGATCTTGCAGAGAGACTCCTTATTCCCTACTGATGAGAATAAAGGAAAAGCAAGAAAATATAATTAAGAAGTTTTGCCATCTCTCTTTAAAGTTGTTTCTTCAAATTTCTTCCCTATTTCCAAGCTTGGTGAATGTAGAAGGAAAAGAAAGGAGTGAATCTGTATTAGCTGAAGGTCTTTGTGTACCAACTTATGTCATATGAAAAGTCTTACAATGCAAGAATTACTTATTTTGTGTGGATCATAAAAACTTTATTTTTTTTTTTTTTGGTCCTGTTTAAGATGCTAACTATCACAAATCAGATAGCACCTTTACAACCACCTGCAAAATTCAAGTGCTCTAAAATTTCCTGGCTTTTTCTTGCTGAACAGAGATAAAAGTTACAATTGTTTGACATTCTATGATAAGAATTCTCAGTAAAGACTTTCAAATTTTCATGACTTCTCTATCTTATCTATTGTGATAACTGAGATATCATCAGTAAATACTTTTGATATGCCACTGGTCCCTAACAGTATGGGATGGTCCAAGCAGTACTGGTTTCTTCGAGCGTTTTAATTTTCAACCTAGTCTTCAGAGAAGAATGGGAAAAGATACGAAGATATAAAGCCACTTGGGGAAAAATAAACAATAGGAATTTGAGAATGAAAATATTACTCGATGATTAATTGCACTTGTGGAAATGATTAGACATTTCATCAAACAGTTATTTTACATGCTGTTTCACTGGATGGATTTAACATTTGTATATGAGTTGCCATGAGAGTGAAGGAATTTCTTAGTAATCCTTTCAATTACTAACAAAATAATAGTAATCAGTGATGGATTCCATCAGGAAGCTCATTGCTTTCAAGTCAGTGTCGTATCCTAGAGACCTGTGGGACAGGACCATTTCCTCCTTGTGGGTTTCTAAGACTGAACCTTTGGAGGGAAATAGAAAGCCCTATCTTCAGAGTGCGACCACTGCTCCCCCTAAACTCTCCCACAAAGTCCTTAAAATGATGCGATTACACAGCCAGTAAATTAGAATTCTATGTAAGAAAAAAACATTGTGTGATTATCAGCATCCACCATTACTTCTATTTGCCATGGGACAGCTCTTTTGAATGAGCTTGGATCCATGTATGACAAGTTGCTGTAAAACAGTGGATTAAATTACTTTATCTTAGTCTTCGAAAGTACCAAACCTTGCATGCTTAGTATTTATAAGACATTGCATTTTGCAGTTAAAATAATACCTTGTTTAATTCTCACACTCCCTCCTGGGGTAATTACTGTCATCCTCATATTAAAAAAGAGAAAATCGATGTTTAAACAGGTATGATTACATTCGTTGTAATGTAATCATATGCATATGGAAAAGTTGGAATCAAAACCTAGGCTTGTCTGGCTCAAAAATTGTGCACTTCTCTACAGAGCAGCATTTCTGAAGAGTGACAAAGGCGGATTCCATGTCTTTGCCTACAGAAAATTCAAAAAGTCCTAAAGGCTAAAGATGAATCCTTTAAATTTATGTGAGGAGGAGAACCTATATTTCTTTCCTTTCCCTTAAAGGAGGTTCGGGGGCCTGACATGAAACTGACAAGGAAAGAAGGAGTAAATATTGATAATATCCCGGGTGGTTGAATGGGCTTCTAATTTTTTATTACTATTCAGGAAGTGTCACTCAAACTAGATTTCTTTATTGCAGCGGTGCTGTGGATCAGTGTCATAAATTTTCTGTTTGTACAATTTTCTCTCTCATATTGTCAAGTATCTCGTGGTTTTATTAGTGCCTTGCCTGTAATTAGATTCCAGGTATGGATGCACACTCATCTTTCCGGTCAGGAAAGCAGAAAGACTATCACTTGTCTACTGTGATTTCAGTGAATTCAGTTTGGGATATAAGATACGTTTGCGGTAATTTCATTTGTGGTTTGCACCGGACCCAGTGACAATGGACTCTGCTCTCCTGATGTTTCCATAACCTCTCCTCATTTGGTATTTTACTCAATCTAAACACTTATGATTTTAAATGGTAAGGGTCTCACTCCTGTTGAGGGAACTATAAAATTGAAGGAAGGATTTATAAACAGTCTGATTGTGTGTTTCATTTGTTTCTAAAATGTTTTAAAGTATCTTAAACTGTTCTCACTACCCGTATATAATTCCTGGCATGAGGAGTATTATATAATTTTAAATAAGCAGTCTTTTCTGGAGCAAAATCTCCAGAGAACACTTGTTTTCCTTCTTTCTAATCCATAGGTTGTAACATTTATTTCATGTTACCTCTTGTTCTGCTGTCTGAGCATACACTGTAAAGTGCAGTATCTTATGAAATGAGTTTGCATTCTCTCTTAAGCCCAAATGAAACTTTTAAATGATATGATTTTGCTTTAGATAATTTTGAAAAGTGTGTCAGCGAACCTGACATTTTTACATTGATGAGAACTTTTACCAGGGGCCAGTAAACACAAAGGAAAATATCTGGGGATCTCTCTATTCAAAGAAGTCTGAATAAATATATGTTCAGGAAAATAACCATTAAAAAGGGCAATGGGTGTGTAAAAGTGGCCTGCATACAACTGATGTTGTTAGGGATTATGATGGGAGTTGTATGGGCTCCCCAATAAAATGATTCATTAAAAAAGGGGGGGAAGGGAAAGGGGAGTTTTTTTTTTTTTTTAAGAGGAGCTTGTACCAAGGGCTCAAGTGGAAAATGTTGGGAAATGTATGTGGAAACATGTGTGCAAATGTGCTTGATACAAATGATGTACTGAATGTTGTAGTAGCTGTAAGAGCCCCCAATAAAATTTTAAAGAGAAAGAAAGAAAAGAAAAAGGGCCAATAAAATCCTTATAATCTATGCAATCATGAAGTGGGCATGTTTTACCTATGGTTTAAAAACAAGAAGGTTTACCCCTTAAATCTCAAGGGACTCACAATTTATGGTACATATGCACTTCAGAACAAATTAAGGTAAAAAAGATGCTCATATACTAATGAAAATCTTCTTTTCTTCTCTGATTAATTAAAAGGGTTTTAGTATAAAGCTAATAATGGTCCATGGGGAAAAGAAAGCCATTAAAGTCATGGAATATATATTAGCAATTATCCTATGTTATTTACAACCTATTTTTTCTGCTAGAAACGGGGATGTCATAAAATACATAAATTGTCATAAAATTATAAATATATGTAAAATTCATGAAAACTTGAAAAATTGATTGTGAACATAATGATAGTATTAAGAATTAAAACACTTCGGAATTTTCAGTGACCAAAGTGTATGAGATGAGCCTTCAAATAATATTAAATAAGTAACATTGGATTGTAATTGAATGCAGCTCTAATTAGATTCTCCTCATTTTGATCTTCATTTAAAAATCTCCTAACTTGCTTTTGGAGAGAAATATAGATTAGAAGTCAGGATAAGACTATAATCAACCAGACAAATTCCAGGTGTTTATTACTTCATAGAAAATAGAATAACAAGTTGGATGCCTGCAGATGCATATATGAACTCTGACTTTCAGTAAAAGTTAACAATGTTAATGCCCTTAAAATTTAGATTAATCTGGGATTTCTGTTATATTTCACAGATATTCCCACTTGTATCCTCAGGTTTCAAGGTACAATTTCACAATGCTGTGCATCCGAATTGGGTTGTTGGTCTTAGATCAACCCAGAAATAAATCACAACATTAAAATATGAATACATTTTCCTGAATCCAGAAGTATTCTGAAATGAATCCAAATATAGTTATTGATTAATGAACATTTATTGAGCAACTTTAGCACAAGATAAACTTTCTAAAGGTAGAAAATGAAGATGTATCTTAAGTTTAATTTAAGAAACAAGCTAGGTAAGAAAAATAGTTTTTTGGTGTAACGGAGGAAGCTGATATTTAGCTTACCACTGGGTTATTATTCCTCCACCTCTTTATTTCCTCAGTTCTACCCTCTGTAAAATGGGGTTAAACTGATCTGTTTCATAAGGTTATGTCCTCTATAAAAAGAAGGTAAAATAATCTACTTCATAATATACTCTGCGATAAAAAGAGAGTTTATTTATATCTAACCTTTTGTGAGCATTAGACTCACTGTAACATTTAAGTAAATTTAAAATATTCAATATTAGCAAAGAAGAGACACATGAAATGGACAAACTAGATTTCTTTGTTCTATTTTCATTCAGTTATTTGACAAATGCCAAAATAATGGAATAGAAAATAAGCATTCTAAGAATTTACTGAGATGGGGACTGGTAGAATGACACAGTAGATAGATGAAAGATGACCTAGCAAGAAAGGGACCTGCTTTGAGCAAATGTATATACGGATCAAGGGTTTCAATGTTTAAGGAATGATAGGTAGAAAACTATTCAAATCCAACATAAGCAAGTACAAAACGGACTACAGAAAGTAAAATCTAGATTTTGAGTCATGTAGCATCAGCAAACAAAAGCCTCAAAGACTTTATTGCCATAGACTTTACTCCATCAATATCATTATGATTGATCCTGTTTTGAGAAGAAGCTTTCTTTCAGTCATATTCTAAGTGCCTTTTGACCAGAGAGGGTCATTCTCTGGCACTATCTCTCACAATGTTCTAGCAATATTCCAGAGGTTTTCAGCATAGCCACAGAAATACACAGGAATAAACTTGACTATACTTGAGTCTTCTCAGGTATCACAGAGAATCTCAGTATCATCCGCCAAAACAAGGTCCAGGGCCAACTGTGGAATAGACCATCAATTGTTCATATGCAAGTTCAGATTAAATCAGAAGAAAATTTAAACAAGTTAATGAGGCAGTACACAATGCTGAGTATACTCAACCATAAATTAGATAGTATCTCAAGAGATTTTATGCGTTTAACACTAATGACAAGAGACCTGATCGATTGTTTTAGGGCATGAAGATTATCATACATAAAGAAAGCAAAAGTCAATAAAAGATAGGACATTAAAAAGAGACCAAAGCGGATGCTGGAAGAGACTGTAAAACTTGTACTTGAATATAGAGTAGCTAAATCAAATGGAAAGAAAGGAAAAGTAAAAGACTTGAACTCTACATTTCAAAGAGCAGCTCCATAAACAAAGTAGAGCAGAATAATGAAACGTGTAAGGGCCTGGAATTAGGAAAACAAAAAGAGAGGAAATACTCATCATATCTCAAGCTGAGATAATTGAAAAAATGCTTCAAATTGAATTATTGAAGGTTTTTATGAATAAGACATTGAATATTGCAAGAAGCATCAGAAGATGCGTGGGGGAGTGATTCATAGGATCACTGTACTAAAAAGAGTTGCTCAATATTCAGCAATTTCAAGAGGCAGCATATGACTAAGAACCAATGAAGATGAAATTCAGGCTGTATTGAAGACACTGATTTTTTTTCAATCATTTTATTGAAGGCTCATATAAATTGTCACAATCCATACATCCATCCATTGGGTCAAGCACATTTGTACATTTGTTGCCACCATCATTCTCAAAACGTTTGCTTTCTCCTTGAGCGCTTGACATCACTTCCTCATTTTTCTGTCTCCTTTTCCCCCTTCCCTCATCAACTATTGATAATTTATAAATCATTATTATTTTGTCATGTCTTACACTGCATGATATCTCCTTTCACCCACTTTTTGTTGTCCATTTCCCAGGGAAGGAGTTATATATAGATCCTTGTAATTGGTTCCCCCTTTCTACCCCAGCTTTCCCTCCACCCTCTTGCTACTGTGAGTCTCATCACTGGTCCTGAGGGATTCATCTCTCCTGGATTCCCTGTGTTGCCCACTTTTATCTGTACTAATGTACATCCTCTGGTCTAGTCTTATTTGTAAGGTAGAATTGGGGTCATGATAGGGGTACGGGGGAAACATTAAAGAACTAGAGAGATGTAGTATGTTTCATCGTTGCTTCATTGGATGCTGACTGACTTGCTCCCTCCCTCAACCCTTCTGTAAGGAGATGTCCATTTACCTACAGATAGACTCTGGATCTCCACTCTGCACTCTCCCTCATTCAGAAGAAATATCATTTGATATTTTAAAAGCCCTCAGACATTGAAGTACCAATGAAGATGTTTCATTCACGCAACTTATAAAGCATTGAAAGCACTGCCTTCCTTATGCCAAGAAATTTGAAAAATAGATGTTTGGGTAACTTACTAGAAGAGATGTATATTTATGCTCTCATTCCAAAGAAAAGTAATCCTACGTAATGCAGAAATTATCAAACAATATCATTGTGTTAGTCTGGGTTGACTAGAGAAATAAATTCATAGAAATTCATATAATTATAAGAGAGAACATTATATAGTGAGTACATTGAGAAAATATCCCAGCCCAGTCCAGGTGAAGTCCATAAGTCTGATATTAGCCCATATGTCTGATATAAATCTATAAAATCCTCTTCAGACTCACAAAACACATGCAATCATGCCGAATGTAGGAAGATCACAGGCCAATGTTTGGGAAGTCTGGTGGGTCCAGTGGCATTGTAAACATTTCAGCTGTAGCAGGGGTCTCCATGTGGCAGCTCCCAGAGCTCTGACTGCATCAGGTCATGTGGCTTCCCATCAGATATGACTCCAGAGAGTGAGCCTATGTACCACCTCCCAGGAGCTATTTGTCTTGGTAGTGCCTGCAAATGAAGTCATCAAACTGTGACCTGATTGACAGGCTAAACTCCACCCTTTCACTTATAAATCTCTAATTGACAATAGATTATGTAACTACCACATCATTAAGAGCACATGCAAGCAAACATTTACTGAAGATAATTCATTGACAATTGCAACCAGAAATTCAAGGAGGATAGAGAAGAAGCTGTGGAACCAGGGATATCCTCACTTATGTCATATGGTTCTTCTCTGAAAGAAAAGAATATGAGGTAGGGTTACTTGTGTTTTATTGACTATGAAAAAACATTTGATTGCATAGATCAGAACAAACTGTAGGTAATATTGAGAACTGGAACTTATAGTACCTCATTGTCCTCATGCAGAACCTGTTCTTGGAACAAAGGCAGTCAGTGATCAGAACAAGGGACTCTAGTGGTTTAAAATCAAGAAATATGTGTGTCAGGATTGTATCTATCATTATACTTTATTCAATCTCTGCAACGAGCAAGGAAACTGGACTATAGGGAGAAGCGCAAGGCTTCAGAATTGGAGGATACTTGTAAATTCAGATGGCACACTTATTTTATAATTTTGGTTCCATTGCAAAGTGTTTTGGTCTCTTCAGTACCAAAAAAAAAGAGTAATTCTTTTAAGAGAATAAATACATAATTAATTGATCATAAATAGATGAAGCAATAGGAAATTCATGGATAAAAAGGCAGCTAAAATGTTCACTTAAAATGTTTAATCAGATTCAGAATACTATACACATATATATTTAATATGTATGCATACATTTAAACACAATCACACATACATAGACAGATACATATGTATTCCAGATACATAAAAGAAAGATTTTTAAAATGGGCAAATATTTAAGACATCATTTTGGACAACTTAAACATAAAACTGTGAAGAGGTCCATGGCACTAAAAGACAAGGAAGAATTGAACCTGTGAGACACAGCCATACTTATTAATTAGCAAGGAGGTGCTAATATATCATTTAGCACTTACATTTTAACTACTGAACTGAGGGGAATGAACTGGGAAAGCTTAGGCCTGAAATATAAAAGGCCTTATGAAACCTGTTGATGCAGAAAAACATAGATCTGCCAATTTCCTAACGAGGCGATTTAATGTGTTTCACTCTCACTCCCAAGTTATGCCTCTTTTAGCTCTTGAGACTTGGTCAGACCCAAGAGGTGAGGCTTGATTGGTGGAAAGAAAGAGTAAGTTTTAATTTCATCCTCTTGAGAGTAAATCAGATTACTAAGTGGTAAGGAGACTATTTGTCACCAATGATAGAACATCACAGAACGTGAACACTTCAAAAGGGTCAAAGGATTCGGACTTTCCTTTGCACTGACTCAGAAACTCTGTGGTGCCAGGATGTAAGACAAACAGCCTGCTCCAAGAGAGAAGATAATCTGTTTCTGAGAAGAAAGAAGGAACATTGAGAAAGTACTTGTTTCAGTAATGTTATTGTTACGATAATTAGCTAGCCCTTAGGGTATCCTACCCTCCATCATGCACCATAAGACAATGACTCTTCTATTGTCTAACCCCAGGAGCATCCAAGATTAGTGCTCAGATCACCGGCTCTTGCAGCACCTGGAAACATGTCAGACGTGCAAAATCTCACACCTCACCTAAAACTGTTGAATCACAAATGTAAGAGATAATAGATGGTTTGAGAGCCACTGGCTTAGTTATTTTGAGTTGGGTTGTCAGTTACCATAATTTTGCCCAAATCTTCCTGATACAACACATGATAAGTAGTAAAAGTTAAGAGCTGATTCTAAGAAAAAGGATTCACTGGAAAAGGAAACTATTTTACTTAACAGAAAGCTGAATTTTCTCAGATATAATTAATACTTCCATAAAATAATGGTAGTCAGTAGATCAGAACCAGGGAATCTAATGGTTTAAAATCAAGGAATATGTGTGTCTGGATTGTATCTTTCACTCTACTTTATGAAAAGTAGAAATGAAAAAGCCTGGGATTGAATTTATTCAGTCTATGCTGCCTACCTTTAGCATCTCTGTATTGAGAGCTGATTCATAAACAACAAATATCTCAAGATTCCAGCATGGTCTTGCTTCTTGATTCATTGTATATATAATAGGCTTCCAAGATGAAGAAGCAACTTCCTAGCAGTGTGACTTTCACGTTCTCTTAGAAATTATACAAAAAACAGTGAGGAAAAAGGTAAAGCGTGATGCAAATTATTTTACTTTTTCAAGATTATGGTGACCACAAACTGGAATATTTGAGAATAAACTACCAGACACGGCAAAGGGCATGTAGGTATAGAAAGAGCTCAAATGAGAAAACTGACTAATCTCAAACAAAATTGGCAGATTATAGCCATTACAGGAATACAATACTTGTTTATGGAGCAAACATAGCCATCCTTTTTGCTTCAAATGTTTTCTGCTCACAAGATTCAGGGAGAAAACACATGGAAAGGAAAGTTTTTTGGGCTGCCATTTAGTATCATGTCTATTAGGAATATGACGAAGAAACACTCAAACATACTTAACATATCATAAAGCAGGTAAGAGGGCAGAAATTCTCTATTTCAAAGCCGCAGACAATTGGGATCCCAGTGAGTCTAAATCGACTCAATGGCAATGGTTTGGTTTTTAGTTTATAGTTATTAATCTTTATTAGTATTGGAGAAGTTATAGCTAAAATAAATCTGTCACACACTCAATATAATACCTTGGGCTTCACTGTGTAACAAGGAAAATTCCAACTATCCTCTGGGCTGTCATAATGCACTTGTTCACACAAATCTCCACCAGAGAAAGTGGTCCAGGAAGAAGTCATCCTATACAAACAACCAATCTATAACAATGACAGGTTCTTCCTCAGAATACTACCAAACCACAAAAGAAGGCGAAAAACAATAGGAAAAGCAAAAACAATTATGGTGTCCAATATATCATTTCAAAATAAATTAATAAAGGTCAAAATTAATGTACAGGACTTCCGAGGAAAAATTGAGTAGAAAAATAAAACTGCTGCGGAAACAAAGCTTTACAGATCACAAAGAAAAGCATAATAAAGAAAAAACATAAACGGGGTCAAGATTGAGGAAAAGAAGGAAGATAAATAGAGAAAATACTTTTCAAATGTGTTAGCAAGAATTTGAAAAGAAAACTGTTCAAAAACATGGTGTAAAGCAGGGCTCCTCAAACTACGGCCCGCAGAGGATGAGGACATTTATCCGGCTTGCAGGGTGTTGTTGCCATTGCTGCCTGTCTTGCTTAGCAGCGGACTCATCCTGGGTCCCCAGTGAATTTGTTCATAGATTTTTTTTTTAACTATAATCTGAAGCTCCAATGGTCTGAGGACCCCTGGTGTAAGTTGTCCTCAGATTGATTCCAATCGTAGTGGTCCTGTGCTGCGGTGCCCGGTCCCGCCCACCCTTGCAATCACCGACACTGTTGATAAGAGTGCTACAGATTTTGTGTGGATCCAGTTGCTTTAGGGTCTTCCGCTTTGTAGTTTACCCTCTACTAAGCATACTGTCCTTCTTTTTGCCCTGATTCCTCCTGTTAAACATCCAAAGCACCTGAGATGAAGGCTCTCCATTCTCTCAACTTTTTTGGGGGGGAGGGGTGGTCATGGGAGCTACCCAGCCTTACTCCTGGAGAGCCTCTGCTGGATTTGAACCGCCAAGCCCGCAGACCGCGGTCCCGCACTCAACCACTATGCCACCGGGGCTCAGCCCCCTCTCTACTTCTTCCAAGATGTATTTATTCATTCTTCTCACAATTCATGGTACATATATTCTTCTTGACACCATAATTAAAGTACCGATTCTTCTTCACTCATCCTTATTCATTGTCCAGTTTTCACCTGCATATGAGGCAATTGAAAGTCCCACACATCTTAGTTCTCAAACCAGTATCTTTGTTCTTCAACACTTAAAGATACTTTTGCCAGCAGCGGCGGCAGCAGCAGTTTTCTGAGTATGTCATTTGATTCCTTGACTGCTACTTCCATACACATTGATGGGGAATCTTAGTTAAAAGAAAATCTTCACAAATTACAATACACAATTTAACAACATTTTTAAGAGAGGTGAGAAGACTAACCTACAAAGTGAAAAGACATACCTTATCTCAAGAATAATGATAAAGAATGATCAACACTGAAACATAGACTCATTGTGTTAGTGAACCCTAAGATAAAACAAAGATTCTACTTTGACAAGAAGTGAAAGTCCCCAATAAAGGGGGATTTCAACAAGCTTTATGATTCTCTTCAGCATTCTGTCAGTTCCCACTAACCCTCCCCCTCCCCCAAATAAAAAGCAACCCACACTTACTGCTGTTGAGTTGGCTCCAACATTGATTCCCCTCCCAGGACAGTCACCCCACTGGCTCTGTGGGCTTCGAAGACTGTCCCTCTTGATAGGAATATCAAACCTTGAAGAGTGACTGTAGATTTGTAAACTGTTGACCTTATGGTTAGCAGCTTTATGTACAATCACAATGTCACTGGAGCTCCTTAGAAAAGATTAGCAAGTACCTTTTTTTCATTGAAGTAAAGTATAATGAAGAATTCTACAAACAGAAAACTGTAGTTGTGTACAAGATTTGGAAGCATTACTATATGTGAAAGGCCCCCAAGTATGATGAGCCTTCCTGAAAAAATGAGTAGAGGCAACCTAAAAATTGATAAACATTTTTTTTCATTTTAAAGAATGGAAAATATTTGGGGAGGTTTAAAAAAAGTCACATGTCACAAACAACGTGAATATATTTCTATTAACCAAAAATGGAAATAAAAGATGAGAACATGGAGATCAATCAAGTGGTTCATCTGTAAAACCTAAAGATTGATAGATACTTTAAAAAATAAAATGTAATATATTTTATGACTTTAAGAATGTAAAGGTCACTATGAATTTTTTGTAAAAGCAGTTTTGCTAGAACCTCATTTTTTTGTGATAGCCAATTTAAGAGAAGAGCATGCCAATGTGAAATTGTGTTTTCTATTAAGGAAAAATGTTGCAGAAACTACTGTGAGGTTGAACAAAGCTTACAAGGACAGAGCTATGGGAAAAAAAATCAAGCCTATGAGTGGTTTTCTCATTGCAAAAATAGTGAAATGTCCATTCATGACAAACCTCTTTCTGAAAGTCTGCCAAATTCCTGAACAGATAAAAATGTCTACAATAATCCTGCACTTGTGTTTGAAGACCAAGGATGGTTCACTGAAAACATTGAAAAGTTAAATGGACTATCTTGGAGCTCAGTTCAGTGAATTTTAATGGAAGATTTGGGAATGAGAAGGCTCTACAAAATTTGTGCCACAGGGTCTGATGGACGAATAAAAGGAACTTCTAGTAGAAATATGCCTTGCTTTAAAAAAACAACTCAAAAGTGACCCAGACTTTTTTCCCAAAGTCATTACTGGTGATTAAATATGGTGCTATTCTTATGACACCCAAAGCAAGCATCAATCAAGATAGTGGAAGACACCATTGTCATGTCACCCCCAAAAATCTTTTCAAGTGAAATCAAAGATCAAGACAATGCTCTTGTGTGTGTGAGAGAGAGTGATAATGCATTTAGAGCTTGTGGTTCTCCAGACAAACCAAACCAGGACACCTGTGAACATATACATATACTATATATTATACATATTATATATGCATATATATATGAATATATATCCATAGGTGTCCTGGTTTGTCATATATGTGATTTATATATATATATATTACAAAGAGAAAGATTATAGCAGCTAATTATTTCACACAGCTGTACAGAGAGCTCAGCTCTACTCACGTTCATGGAACAGTTAGTATACTGGAAGTCCTTCAACTCATGTGGTGTGCAGGTGCCAAGATCAAGGAAGCAGATAGCACAGTCTTCTCTTGGACAAGGCAGGCAGAATCTGCCATCATGCAGCAAACGGCTGGTAGGATCAGCAAGAGTCAGTAGCTTGCAAGCTTAGAAAAACAGACTCAGATGTGATACAAATGAGATATGGAACTCAAGCAATATAAATTGACAGTACCCACCAGTTCAGGCTCAAGCAATGTCTGCACCAGCAGCACAGTGAAGAAGGTCTCAAAGGAGCCTCAAGCTCTAGCAACAAGATCTAAAAGTTAGCTTAGCCCATGGGTAGTATAGCTCACAGACTGAGGCAGAGAACTACAGCTATAGCAGCAGCAAGCTGGTCTGATCACTAGAGAGCAAAATATACAGTCCAGGTCTTGCAGTGCCACTTGCCTCTTTGCCCTCTAACCACACTGTGACCTGACTAATCCCACATGTACCTATTGGCCAGGTTGGCACAAAGAACCTAGCTATCACAGAGTTCATTCTACCAAGTAAGACTATTAATGAAGCTTTCTATTTAAGAGGTTATGTAAAGATTGTGCAAAAGTGTGTGTGTGTGTGTGTGTGTGTGACAAAAAAGTGCTTTGTGGTAGATGGGAGACTGATTTTGCCACCATGACAATGCACCTGCTCACATAGCTATCTCAGTGTGCCCGTTTTTGACAAAAAAACATGTATCTTGCCCCATGCACCTTACTCACCTGACCTTGCCCCATGTGAATTTTTTTTTGTTTCCACAAAGGAAGAGGGCTATGAATGGATAGCAAATTGATGGCACAGAAGAGATGAAGAAAAAAATTAGGGGGGTGCTGTCAGTCATCCAAACAAATAAGTTTGAAAAATGTTGTTAAGAATGAAATCACAGATTTTACAAATGTACTAAGTATAGTGCAGAGTACTTTGAAGGTGATAAGGTTGTTTTAGAAAAAGTATTTGAATACACAGCTTTGAAAAAAGAATTCTGGGGTCTTTTTGGTACCTGTGTGTGTGTATGCATGTGTATACAATGTAAGAATTTCAAATATCAAAATAATTAGAAGTAGTCAGGAAACCAAAATATTTCTAAGAAAGAAATTTGGTCTATTCAAAACAAATAACCTTAAAACTAGATAAATTAAATGGATTATTAGTGAGAGGTATAATTTAATATTTTTAAAAAATTTTAAGTAATGATATTAAAAAGGCAGGGCATGCAATAAGAAAAGTTAAAATGATAAATTCCACAAGTCTCAGTGAGTACATTGCTATAAGATATTAGCTTTGAGCAAGTTGATTTAAGCCATGGTGACCCCATGTGGGAAAAAGAACACTGAAGAGCCGTGTCCCTAACCTCAGCAAAGACTTAAAAAATGTGAACCTATAAATTATGAAAATAAAATCAGAAAATTGGACCATAATTTTACATACCATCTCTGTCCAAGAGTGTCCAAGTTAAAAAAAAAAAGGTAGGGATATAGATTTGGAAGATCCGAATAACATATTAATTAGATAGAGCTTAAAAGTGAATCTTTATGGAGTTCTGTACTGTATTAACAAAGAATATAGCTAATTTAAAATTAAACACAGAATATCTATTATTATTAACTATGTCATAGACAAAAAACTGCTAGAAATAAAGGTAAAGAAGAATACAAAATATAGATTCACACTAATTTCCCTCTAACAATCATGACACAAAGAAAACCTCAATAGTTCTAAGTAAATTTTATATAAAAACACCTTACAATGTAAGGATTTTAAAAATAGAAATCAACTTGAAATATTTTTAAAAGACCCTCTCCCTGGAGACTTTAACTGCTTCTCTTAAACAAACTTTGGGTTAAAGAGAAATGCAAATAGGTCACAGATATACTGAAGGGCTTCAAAATGTTCTTGAAAATTATCATTATATTTTATTTCTTTTTCTCACGAATTTTGCAAGCAAGCCTCTAGTATATGTGCATGTCTTCAGTTGATGCTAAAATGGAAAAGAGTTTGTTTATAATAACAACACAAACAAAATATTAATAATTTCAATAAAAATGTGAAGTAAAAGGATAACTTTAAAAACACAAATGTAGACTTTAAGTAATGAAAAACTATTCTTTATCACTGAAAATTATTATTCCCCAAAGTAATTTTTTTAAATAATATAAATAATGCAATCTTATAAAAATATCATTATTTTTCCAGAGCTAGACAAGTCATTCTGAAGATCATATAGAAAAGATGCTGAAAAACCAGCATATAAAATCTTACAATAAAGAAACCTACTGAACTCCCATCACACGAGCCAAAGGAAAAAAGGATGGGAAGGACACATGTTCAGCAATGGAGACTTTCTCACATTAGAGAAAATGAAAGGCCTTAGACAGAGGTGGGGGGGGGGTCATTTATAAAAGGAAGCATTCATTTACCCTATGCTCCAATCATTTTACTATGAGGTATTTACCCAAGAGAATGAAATCATATATGGCCCCAAAATATTTGTTCGAGTGTTTCTAGCACCTTAATGCACAATGACTGAGAACTGGAAACAGTTCAAGTGTCCATCAATAAGAACTGGATAAACAAGTTGTGGTATATTTATACAATCACATACTACTTTACAAGTACATATTCATCCACACAACAAAGATGACTATTAAAACATATTGCTGCATGAAGAAACCCGAACACAAAAGTGCGCCGAGTGCATGGTTTCTTTTAAACAAAATCTAGAGCAAGTGACGTTAACTTCTAGTGAAGAAAATTCCAGACAGTGGTTACCTTGGGGTGTATCAGCGTGTGTATTTACTGTGAAAAAGAATAAGATAATTTTAATGAGGTCATATGGATTTGTAAGAAATCACTAAATGCTGTCTATAAGATTTGTACATTTAATTGCATGCATATTTATTTAAAAGGTCAATAAAAGGACCACAAATATTTGTGTGTTTGAAATTATGAATGCTGACTTGTGCTTTGTGCATTCCATATTCTGATTAATAATGGATGTTTGCAGTTTGAGACCTTCAGCAAATGAAGGTCTCAAATGTTTTTACTTCACTCATGTCACTGTAGTCAACTCTAGCCTGAAGAGGTAGATCTTCTTCGGTTGCATTTTTAATGTTTTCCACCCAGAGGTGCTCATTTTTCGGCATTATATCTGAAAATGTGCCACTGTTCGTCAGAAAGCTTTCAGTGGCTGGTCTCCGAGAAGTGGACAGCCTCGTCCTTCTTTAGGGTCTGCGCTTAGTCTGGAAGCTCTGCTGACACCTGTTCTCCTGGGTTGGGTTGGCCCTGCTGGTCTTTGAGCTGCAGGTGGCACAGCTTCAAGTGCCGCCAAGATCACAAATCCCTACAGTACTACAAGCTGTCTGCAAGGGAGGAGGATGGATAATTGAATGGATACATTTGTGAACTTCTGAACATTTGGAAATTTTCTCATAAGTTGTTGGTAAAGAAGAAAAGTAATAAATTTAAGCTAGTCCTATCCAATTTGAAAGTATAGAAAACTTCTAAATTTAACTAGAAATATATATGGTTAAACAATACCCATGGCTAATAGGAGTTCCAGAAATTGATCAAAGTACATATAAGAGTTCTGTATATGACAAATATGACCTTTCAAATCATTGAGAAATGATAGCTGTATTAATACATGATAGCAACATAAAGGACTGATCATTTGGATAACAGATAAAATTGGACCCAGATGTCATACCATAAATCTTAATAGATTCCAAATAGATTAGGTATATAAGCATATCAGAATTTCAGAATATTTACCTGAAGTTATAAAACCATGTTGAAAGCATAAAAGTATTTAAAACAATGCTAAAGGAATTATTTTATACTCAAAATTTGAGCCAATAACTTTTGAAATTATACTGCATGGCAAAAACATTAAGAACTCTATGAGCAAAATGAAAACCTATAGTGTACAAGGTTTAGAATATAGTGTGTACAGTATAACTATGTAAGCAAGCAAGGAAATGAACATTCGCCATATAAAGCAAAAAAAGATAACCTATTTGACAAGTAGCATAAAAATTGATGAAGAAAAGAGAAAAAATCAGAGCTACAAGAACAAATAGATAGCAGGCATAAGTAAATAGTTCATGAGAAAGATATTAAGAAGTACCCTGAGATAGTTAAAGAAAATGTATCAGATTAAAAGTACATTTAGATACAGTTTGTCACTTGTTAGTTTTGTGGGGTGGGGGGAAATAAGCTAAGGACACATTATTTCTCTAAACTTTGAGAAGACAGATGATTTTCTAATGTGCGTGAGAGTTTAAAATGAGACTATCAGTAGAGAAAGGGTTTGACAGAAGACTGGAGCATAGGAACAATTGGGAGAACAGTGCAGGACCTGACGGTGTTTCTTTCTACTGTGCACAAGGGTTAGCTGGGTTAGAAGCCACTTGAGGGCATCTGCCAACAGCAGCAACAATACAGTGTATATATTATAGCAAGGTATGGCCACTTTCAGAATATTTACCTGAAGTTATGAAACCAAACCAAACCTCCTGGCTTTAAGTCAATTCTTATTTCACAGTTACCATGTAGAACAAAGTAGAACTGCTTTGAGGGCTTCTAAGGTTGTGAGCTGTCACGGAAGCCCACAGCTTCATCTTTCTCCTACTGGGGGGTTTAAACCGCTGACCTTCTCACCAATCAAGTCCCGATGGTTCCTTCCTAAATGCAACTCACTGCCATGGAGCGACTGTTTATCCACAGTGCTGCCTGGGGGTTTTCCAAGACTGTTCACTGTTTGCAGACGTGGAACGCCCAGTCTTTTTCCCATGGAGCTCTGGTGGTCTTGAACTGCCGACCATAGAGATTGCAGCAGGGAGGTGGGGAGTATATGCGATTTTCAGAGCAGCATTGTGTGTAGCAAGTTTGTGTGTGTGTGTGTGTGTGTGTGTGTGTTTTGGAGTACCATAATTCAAAGGCCCAGATGTAGGTGACTAACGAAATGACCACTAAATGAGAAAGGTAATTCTCATGATGGACTACTAGACAACTGTTAATTTGGTTTCATTTTGCTTTCATGAACTGATGTGTTGCTAATAAATCCACAGATTGGCAATCCAAAGCCCCAGGTGCTCTGTAGAAGAGAGACTGAGCTTTCTATGCCCATAAACAGCTGCAATCTTAGAAACTCCTGGGCTGTTCTCCCTTGTTCTACAGGGTCACTGGGACTTGGCATCGACTGGGTGACAGGGATGACTTTGTGGTTGTTGTGGTGATAAATATAGATATGCACTGTAGTGGAATGAAATTTCTTAATCTTTCACTTCTACATGAGTATTGGTACCTCCCACAAAATGACTCATGGGAATATGCAAATAGAGTCTGTGTAATATGAATAAAGGGAATTAGTAAGTTTTCCTTTCCACTCGTCTGGCTATAAGAATGAACCATTCTTGAAGCAGCAGTAGCCCTTTCTGATTTTGTGGACATTAGAAGAGTTCATGCAAGATTTCTATCTGAAAAGGCGGAGGTACCAAAACCAGATGCCTTGTTGAAGGGAGACTCTGGGGAGCAGTCTATGACTATGGGATACCTTCTGCTCTCTGCCCTGAGATCATGGAAATGTGAGCCTTCTTAGGTGGGTCAGCTTCATGGCTCAAGGAAGCAACAGGGCACATGGCTGAGAGGCTGAGAACCAGAGAGTGACTTGGTTTCTAGCTGAAGGGACAGGGAACTATGGACTATATATACTTACTGTTGACTCATCCTGATTTGTAGTAACCTATTAACTTCCCCAGTAAACCCCCTTTATAATGTCCATGAGGTCTGTGTGCCCATTGCAACAACGGATCAAACCAGCACTGAAAGGTAGTAGTGTCAGAGTAATGGCTGGTGTGAGAATAAGTCAAGTCTGTGTGACTTCAGCCTGGTGACCATAATGAAGCCAGGAATGGTCAGACATGAGCAGTCCATTGGTGTTTACAGCACACTCATACATCTCTTTTTCCTTTGTCTTTTTTTTTTCCAGAATGAAAGAAGGAAGGTAAATCAAAACCAACCAAATACATAGGATACATGTTGGGAGTAAATGGATGTAGAAGAGACAGGGCTTGGGTCAATATATTTTGTGTGTATGCCTCGTGTATCTGTTTGTAATCAAGAAAACAGATGCCACATAATTTATATTTACAGAATAAAATGTAAGCGCTTGGCTAGGCTAATAATGAAAGTGTGAAAAAGTCACCATGTAACATTGAAATAAAACTGATTTTCAATTACACGAAGAAGCTCCCACACTAAAGGGTTTGAGAAGAAGGGGAGCGGCAGCATGAGGAAATCATCTAGGTTGAGACACATATTTCTGCATAGAGGACCCCATCCCTTCCCACATGATCTTAGAAACTCAAGAGCTCTGAGGAGGTAACCTGTGAAACTCAGTTCTCTCTGTCTCCTAGGTGACTCTGGAAGTTCTGGAATAGTTTATAAACTGGAAATACTCTCTGGTGAGCTGTGGTTAGTAGAAAAGTGGAAAGAAAAAAAACAGTAAACAAAAAAAGCAAGTCTGTTCCCCTGCCTTTTTGAGAGTTTCCTTGTTGTACTCCAAGGAGAGTGTCTAACAAGGCAAAGGAGTGGAATGTGTTTTATAGAAGAAGAGCTCAATGTCACAGGAAAGTATGGAGAGAGGTTAGTTTAGAGCTGAGACCCAACACCTTATAAACAAGCACTGCCTCTTTATTACTCAACATCTCTACATATATTTCTACACATATTTGCAGCTGCATGTCACAAAATAACAATCTTATGTTTTCATAAATGTGCTACAATTCCATGCCTCTACTGTTCATTCAAATATGGATGATTTTCTCTTCTTCCCCCAAAAACAGAAAGAGAAAAATATATATACTTGAATAATTATAAATATCTGGGTCATGGTAATTACTTTTCAAAGAATTGTCACCATCTCAGTTGAATATAAGTAACCTAAAGGAAAAGAATTTAAAATGAATGATCAACAACAATTCTTGGATAAAATTGTGGGGAGAAGGAAGAAACATAGGCAAAAACATCAAGCAATAATGATGCTTCATATACATGAAAATAAATATGTGAATTATATCCCAATGGAACTATTAAATAAAAGAAATCATCTAAGTGAAATTAATCAGATGCAGAAGAAATAGATATAGCTCTATGGAATAGCCAAAGAGCACAGGAACCACTAACCAAGTAAATTATGTCCACAGTATTTCAGCTGTACACCCCAGGATAGCTTTTAATTACAAAAATCCATAAAGAGAGCTTGAACTTTGTTCCACGGTGCTGTGGTTGATAGGATTTTTTTGTAATCTTTGATTTAAAGACTATAGACTGATAGGCAAAAGAAAAATGGAAGAGAGAGAGAAAATAGTAGCTATATTGCTGCTATTTGGGAAGCAGTGTTCTGAGTGGAAGGGAAAGGTAGGAAAGAAGAGTAGGCAGAATTCCGTGACATTAAAGGTAATTGAAGATATGATATCTTCAGCTATTTTTTAAAATAATCTCTAGCTTTTCTCAAAGACCGAGTCTACAAATGACATCAATGGCATTCTAATAACAATGAACAAAACAACACCAGATCATGATTTCTAAAGCCCATTTTTCACTAGAGATTGTTAGAGAAATTTGTGCTAACACATTTATATAAAGCAGTGGTACCACTTTCTCTGCCTGGAAGCAAGAAAGTGATCAAAAACTATTGAGAGGGCGTGGAGTAGGGTTGGAATGAAAGAGCATCCACTGACTAAATTTGGAACAATTAGAGAAGAAAAACACAAAATCTATTTTACCAAATCAAAATAAATTCCTGCTTCTATAACTCCATGTCTCTAATACCCCTCTGCCACAAAAAATCAGAACAGGAGGAAGAGAAGCACATTGTTATGGAATGTTCAGCTAAGAAATGTAGACAGCAGAAAGAGAAACCACCACCAATGTCATAATACATCAAGGCAGGATAACCAAAGAATGCTGATTGCACTGGACAAGATTGCTGAGAACAGAATGTCTTACAGTTTTGATCAATGAAACAGTTTTCCACAGGTTACTTAGTAATTGCAAAGGTAATTGATATCTATACAAGGAACAATTCCACATACGTTCGCTTAAGTAAAAATCTACTTAGATTGATCAACTTAGAAAGAGTCAAATTACCTTATGTGCTGGCTGTTGCAATGTAGTGAGGTGGTTTTATCCTATAAAGCCATGCGAATCATAGCACAATGTTTAACCACTACACCATCAGGGATCCTATATGACATCCTATGTGTATTTTTATTTTTAATATTGTATATTATATGCAAATTTCATCATTAAATATAGGATCTTGCACTTTATATAAAATAGCAGTCATGAAATATTCAAAAATGTCAAAATCATCTGACTTTTTAAAAAAACTGGGTATCATATAAGTGAAAGAAGATGAAAGAGAAAAATAAACACGATGCTTCTTCAGTGGGGAAAACTAGTTATCAGAGACAGTATTGAACAAATGGAAAAAATAGTATATTGATTGTGTATTAGATGATTCTATAGCAGAGATGAGACAGTGCTATTTCAAGGGCAGAATCCTCACCTCCGGAGTGAGAGATCTGCTTGGATTACTAGTCCATGAACCTCACACAGAATAATCAACCAACCCTTAAGACGTGTATGGTACAATGACGCTGAACAGATTTCAGCAGAGCGTCTACATTTAAAACAGACTGGGTAAAAAGGTCTGGTGTTCTACTTCTAAAATTCAGTCAGTGAAATTCCTATACATCACTGACACCTACTAGTGTTAATGGAGATGGTGCAGGCCTGGACAGTGTGGTATTTCATCCTGTATGGGCCTCCCAGGAGTCAGTGACTGGCTTGGGGATAGCTAACACCTCCCGCACAGTTGTATCCCTTCATGACAATGCCATATACCTTAAGACTGACAATGTTATTTTGACTATGCAGGGTATTGTTCCTAGTGCTGCATCATTGTGCCTGAAACTGACTTTGCAATACTGTATTTAGCAATTCAAGCCTCCAGTTGCAATATTAAAAGATTCCAGGGGCATATTCTCTATGGGTATTTTCAGTTGCTTCACAGGCATGTGAAAGTTGGACTTTGAATCAAAAAGATTAATATGCAAAGTACCCTCAATGGATAAAAGGACAAACCCATATGTCTTGAAAGATGTATGACCAGAGGACTCTGTAGAGGCACAGATGGCACAAGCTTTGTTTTACGTACTTTGGACATGTTGTCAGGACAGACCTGAAATTGGACATCATGCTTGGTAGAGCAGAAGGGCAGTGAAAAAGAGGCAGAGGCTTGACAAGATGGACTGACACCGTGGTTGCAACAAGACTCTTAAACACAACAACTATGGAGATGGCACAGGCCCGAGCCATGCTTTGTTCTATTGGTCCACTGTGCGTAGGGTCACGGTGGGTTGAAGCTGACTTCATGGTACCTCACAACCATAAGATGTGGAAAGTCATGAGTTGCAGGATGTATCTGAATAATGTGGAGATAGACACAGAATTACTATATCTAAACAAAACAGTATTACGTGACATACAATCATGTCAAAAGTTAGTACTGAAGGAAGGAGTGCAAGCTGAACTGAAGACATTATTGAATAGCAAGTCTCCAGAAACTGATGGAATACCCAATGAAGTGTTTCGCTGAGTTCATGAAGCACTGGAAGCACTCAGGAGTCTATGTCAAGGCATTTGGAAGATAGCTACCTGTCCAACTACTGGAAGAGATCCACAGTTTTATTCATAAAGGTGACTCCAGGGGCTGAGCCCCAGTGGTGTAGTGGTTATGCGCGGGACTGTGCCCCACTGGAATGGAGGTTCAATTCCAGCAGCGGCTCCACAGGAGCAAAGGCTGGGCCTCCTACTCCCACCACCAGAGTGCAGTGATGCCCAAAAAAACAAACAAAAAAAACCAAAGGTGACTCCACAGAAATTATCAAAGACTTTCATTAATATCATATACACATGAAATATTGCTAATGATAATTCAACAATGCTTGCAGAAATACATTGATAGGGAGCTGCCAGTAGTCCAAGCCTGATTCAAAAGAGGATGTCATTGCTGGTGTTAAATAAATGGTGCTGAAAGTAAGAAATATCAGGAAAAAAATTTCCTTATGCTTTATTGATTATGCAAAGGCATTCAACTATGTGGATCATAACCAACTGTGGACAACATTGATGAAAATGGGAATTCCAGAGTACTTCATTGTGCTTCTATGGGATCTGTGCATGAGCCAAGAGGCAATTGTCGAAACAGATCCAGTGAATACTGCATGTTTTAAAGTCTGGAAAGGTCGGCTTAGGGTCATCTTCTCACCAGACTTATTCAATTGGTATTCTGAGCAAATAATCAGAGTTGCAGGTAAGACTCTTCTAAATGAACCAGAGATGGCAGGACCTTTATGTTCCATATTAATGATTTGATCAGCCACTTGATACAAAGTATATCAAGAAAACCATGGACTTGGCTGAGCCGCTCTGTAGTAGAGGCAATCCACTTAGAGGGGAACAGCTGAAACTGTATCACTTCCAGCAGCTGTGCCCAACAAGTGCTTTCTCACAGGTGGAACTGGGCTGCATGTACGTCCATGTGTCCATTACAGGACACCTGATGAGACCTAATGAAACACAAGTGTTGCCACGAATTGTGGTCAGAGGGGTCATGAGTTCCCCAAGTCAGGGGCAAACTGAAGAGAAATGCAAGCCCTCGATTACTATGCGGTTCTTGGTACCAAAGCAACTTTTATCCCAAGGTTGTAAACATTGCAAAAGACTTATTTTTATGGCTATCTTTTAAAACCAAATTGTAGGTTGATAATGCTAAAGAAAACAGCTCTTTCGCCCTGAAATGTTGTGCCTAGTTCGGCTAAAAGAAAGCAGTAATACATAATCTTCACTGAAACACTGGGCAGCAGTTTTTCTCCAAGAAGATCAGGGTTAACCTTCAATGCCCTTACTCACAAAAGAAAACATCTTTAAGTTAGATCAGCGTACTTTCATTCAATTCACATACCTTCAAGGTGCAAAAAGGGGCTTTCATCTCCATGAAGGCAACAACCAATTAGAAGTAAAGTAGCAAGACAGGCACAGATTAAGTTGCAAGAATGGCACAGCCATTACAAGCAAGGCATTCCAAAGGGTCTAGAAGACACTTAGAAGTGCAAAATAGAAACCAGAGACTGAGCTCTTTAGCAGGGGACGTCTTAAAGGTGAAATGGGCATTCTAGTTTTCCACAATTGTAGCATTCATAAACGTTTTCATGCACGTATATAAACTTTATGAAAATTTATATATACAAGCTTCATAAAAAATTTATCTAAAGGGCATTCTTCCTGGTGGCTAACAGGAGGGAGTTTATCAATTGCAGTTTTTGTAGCATAACTAGAATTTTAAATGTTCTATCATTTTGTTCCCATAATATAAACTATCATCCCATCCTGAAAATTGCACATTTGATTTTCAGAACATAGCAATCAGATAAAACCTGAAGATAAATTAATTGATCCATCATTCTATAGCTTGCAGTTGAGGTATAGGTGAATATTTAAAATGCAGAACAGCATCTGCAATGGCCAAGGATCCAGTGTCACTTTTTATTTGTATTTAGAAAAAAATTAGCACCGTGCCTGGCACGTGGTAAGCACACCATATGTATTCATTGTCTAGATTTTAATGCTTCCCCTAAAAAGAAAACTCTCCCATCTTTTAGAAAGTATAAAAATAATGGTCGTACTTCAAACACTCTGTATGTTCTCAGCAAAGCAATTTTATTAGGTAGAATCTCATAATGCACATGTGTTCCTCTTTTACGATGCTGTTTCATTCTTGCCAAACTCCACCACATAAAAGGATGCTTACTTTGGGGGAATGATTACCTATATTTGTCTCTAAAAATCAACAAACTCAATTCATCTAGAAAATGTGGTATTGTCTTAATTTCCTTTGCTATTATAATACGAATACCACAAGCAGGTGACATTAAAGAATAGAAATTTTCTTTTTACAGTTCAATAGGTTAGAAGTCCAAGTTCATCTCACCCACCATAAGCAACAATACACCTTCAAAGGATTCTGAGAGAAGAACCATGTCTCTTCTTTGAGGTCAACATTCCTGGGCTCTTGGGAGATCTTTATTTGGCACCTATTTCTCTCCTGTACAGTTGCTTTTGTGTCTACTTTGCACTTTCTAATAGTTAGAAGTTATTGATTAGGCTTACAATAGGCCCCACATAGCAGAGACCACTGTATTTCCAAGCAGGACTATATCAAGTGGGAGAGGGATTAGGATTCCAACTCATTCCAGTGGGGGGGGGAGTGCAGGGAAAGAAGTAGGAGGCACAGCTGAAATCTATAAAAATCCGTAACAAGTAGATAGAAATATTTTCTATTTATCTTTCTTTTTGCCCTAAAAATGTCTATGTAGCTTAAGAACTTTTTTCTGAAGAAAATTTCGTTTGCTATCAAATAAGATAATATTGAGGAACTGGCTAGTGGAATCAATTTATTCAGTTTGCCTTAAAAAAATCCCACAAAGTTGTATCCAACTCATAGTGGGTATATGTATATGTATATGTAAATGTATATATGTGTATATATATATGAAATAGACAGACTAGTCATTCTACAGTGGAGAAGCAGGTGGGTTTGAAAGAGTGCAAAGTACTTAGGACATAATAATAATCATATGCATTTCCACTGCCCTTGAGGTTAACAACACAATGCCTAACCTACAGTACGAAGAGGAAATCGTTTAGTTAGTTTACCTTGGAGGGAGTTCTTATATAATGTGAATAAATGTGTTCACATAAAAGTAGAAAATGTAGAAGCTAACAGATTGAAAACTCCTAGAGGTGATTATTTTTCTTATGGGTAGGTGCACAACGGAATGAAACACTGCACCGTCCTGGCCATCCTCACAACTCTTCATATGACTGAGTCCATTGATGCAGCCACTGTGTCACTGAGGGCTTTGCGTGTCTTCACTGGCCCTCCACTTTACCAAGCATGATGTTCTTCTCTGGGGATTGGTCTCTCTTGACAATATGTTTGAAGTATGTAAGAAGAAACCTTCCCATCCTAGTCTCTAAGCAATCAGGTCTTACTTCCTCCCAAACAGAACTGTTTGTCCTCTTGATGGACCATGGTATATTCAACATTCTTCCCCAGCACCACAATTCAAATGAGTCAATTCTTCTTTGGTCTTACTAGTCGATGTCCAACTTTCACATGCATGTGATACAATGGAGAACACCCTGACTTGGGTCAGCCCTTAGTCCTCAGTGAAACATACTGGATCTTCAAGAGGTCTTGTCCAGAAGATTTATCCAATGCAATGTCTTTTGCTCTCTGCTGCTTCCATGATGATTGATTGTGGATACAAGCAAGACAAAATGTTTGACAACTTCCAGCCTTCTCCCTTGATCATGATGTTTGTATTGGTCCAACTGTGAGAATTTTGGTCTTTCTTACATTGACTTGCAAACCATTCTGAAGACTATGATTCTTGATCTTCATTAGTAAGTTCTTCGAGTCCTCCTCACTTTCAACAAGCCACTTTGTGCTATTTGCACACCACAGGTTATTCATAAGTCTTACTCCAATCCTGATGCCGCACTCTGCTTCATAGAAACAAGTACGGTGAGAGGATGCATCTCTGATACACACCTTTTCTGATTTTAAACTATATAGTATTCCCTTATTCTTTTTGCACAACTGCTTCTTGCTGCATGTACAAGTCCCAAGTGAACACAGTTTTGTGTTCTGGAATTCTCATTCTTCTAAAGGTTATCCACAGTTTATTATAGCTCACACAGTTGAATGCCTTTGTTTAGACAATTAAACCCAAGTATACATTTCTCTGATAGTCTCAGCTTTAAGCCAAGATTCACCTGATATCAGGAAAAATATCCCTTGTTCCATATCCTCTTCTAAATACCACCTGAACTTCTCAAAACTTCCCATTAATGTACTGCTGCAAATGTTGGAAGACATTTAGAAAAATTTTACTTGTGTGTTGAATCAATGATATTATCATATAGGTTAAGCATTTTATTCAGTCACCTTTCTTCGGCATGGGCACAGATATGAGTCTCTTCCAGTCAGACAAACACCCATCTTCCAAATGTCTTGATGTAGTCACTTAGCACTCTCAGTGCTTCATCAGTGAGCTGAAACATTTTAATTGATATTCCACCAATTCCTGGAGCCTTGTTTTGGGCTAATGCACTCAGAGAAGTTTACATTTCTTTCCTCTGCACCATTTGTCTGGGCTTGCATATTATCTCTAGAAGTTACAGCCTATGGGCTTGTTCTTTCGGTACAGTGACTGTATTCTTTCCATCTTCCTTAACGCTTCTTGCATCATCCAATATTTTGCCAATAGGATCTTTCAAAATTTCAATTTGAGGCTTGGATTTTTTCTTGAGTTCTTTCAGTTTCAGATATGCTGAGTCCATTCTTCGCTTTTGGTTTATTAATTCTAGGTCTCTTAACCATTCAATATAGCATTTGGCTCTGTCTTCTTGAGCTGCCCTCTGAAATTTTCTATTCAACTCCTTGACTTCATCCTTTCTTCCATTTCCTTCAGCTACTCGCTAATTAAGAATAAGTGTCAGAATCTCTTCTGACATGCAGCTTGATCTTTTCTGTCTTTCGAATGACCTTTTGCTGTTTTCATGAATGATAGTCTTGATGGCCACTCCCTGCTCCTTAGGTCTCTCTCATTCATGTTCAAAGCAGTGCATCTGTTTTTGAGATGTATTCAAAATTCAGGTGAGATAGACGCAAGGGTATATTTTGGCTCCTGGGGACTTGTTTTGATTTTGTTCACCTTTATTCGGAACTTACATTTGAGCAATTGGTCATCAGTTCCACAGCCAGACCCGGCTCTGATTTTAGCTACTGATGTTGGACTTCTCTGTTGTATCTTACCACAGATGCATCAGTTCAATATCTGTGCCTTCCATCTGGAGAAGTACATGTGTATAGTCACCTTCTGTGTTTTTGGGAAATGGCATGTCTTGTGAACAAGCCATTGGTTGTATCAAATCCTACCACACAATCTCTGCTTCATTCTTATCACCAAGTCCTTATTTTCCAACTACTGTACCTCCTATGTGTTTTCAACTTTTGCATTTCAATCACCAATAACTGTTGATGCATCCTGATTGCATGCTTGATCAATTTGCAACTGAAGTTATTGATAAAATTCTTCAATTTCTTCCTCATTAATGTTGATAGCTGGTGCACAAAGTTGAATAATAATTGTACTAACTGGATTTCCTTGAGGGCAAATAGATATAATCTGATATCAGATAACATTGTACTTCATGATGGATTTAGCAAAATTCTTTCTGACAATGAATGCCTAGCCAAGAATGCGTCTAAATTGTGCTATTGGCCACACAGCAAACCATCATTTTTTTATAATCCTGAGCATCCATCTGCCACAACATCTCTAGCAATGTTCTGCTTCTTGTGTTGAAGCTTTCAGTATTAGACATGTTTGGAATCTATTCATAAGATGTTCAGTAGTTTCTTCCTCAGATTAGGAAGCTGGGTGACCTGTCTGGCATTTGAAGTACCAGCAAAATAGCTTCCAACAGCACAGAAACACATGTCACCACAGTATCACAGAATAAAAGACTGATAGACAAGTGGTGGTTTCAAGGAGATACTGAAAGACAATAGATTGATAAAGTGATAGATTGTTTAAAAATTCACACATTTAAAATGTTATGCAAAGGTAATCTTATGAGGCAGCTGTAGTTTTAATCACGTTTCCTAGAAATACCGACAGAAGGAGCAGCTCTAGAACAATTTGAGTTTTTACTATTTACTTTAAAATTTATTTGATGTTACCTTGACAGAACAGAAAAGATGAATTGCTTAAATTTGAGTACAAAGTCTGTTTTCCCTCAATTAAATTTTCTCCTTTCCTCTTCTTAGGCTCTTTCCCTATATGGCATTTATTCTTCTGTACTTGATTTTATTTTAAAATGATTTTTTGTAATTTCTATGTTTTTTCTTCTTTCTGAAATGTTCACGTAAAAATCTTTGTGTCAGAAAACATAAACTCTTATGTCTAATTGAGAAGTATATGCAAGAAACTATGTCAATGCAGAATATCAATGAACTCAGTAGTTCCAATGTCATGAAGCTCTGTCAAAAGGTAACAGAAATTAAAAATTGAATTTTTAAAGAAGCTTTCAAATCACAGCCTCACCTGCCAGTTTTTGAAAATAACCTACCTTCTATGATCTATCAAGGCACAGAAGCACAATAGTGAGTCCGCAGAAAAAGTATGATGTTCTTAGGACATAATAATGCTCATATGCAGTTCTGAATTTCAGCGTTTCTACAGTTTCTAATTTTCTCAAAATCTACTGCATGATAAATAGGGGAAAATGAATAACAATATCATGTATTTATTTTATATATGAAAGTAGTCTAAATTAAGATGATCATGTGTTTACATATCATGTATGCTCAAATATAAACTGACTCGAATATTAGCTGAGGCACCTAACTTTTTTTTTTTTTTTTAGGCATCACTGCCTTGGTGGTGGGAATAGGAGGCCCAGCCTTTGCTCCTGTGAGCTGGATTTGAACCTCCATCCTAGTGGGCCGCAGTCCCGCGCACAACCACCGGGGCTCAGCTTGAGGCACCTAATTTTACCACCAAAGCTGCATTAAAAAATATGCTTGAAAACTCAGTTTATATAGGAGTATATATAGTAACAACTTTTTCTTTTGAAATTTAAACAAAAAATAATGACTTGGAAAATTGTATGGGCTTTATTCCTCAAAAGTTGCAAATGGAGACATTATGAATCTTATTTAACATGGCAACCAATGCATTAAAGATGTTTTTAAAGAGTTCTGTAGTAGTCATAGGGTCTCGTATCATCCTGAGGCTATTATGAGAGAAGGGGTGGAGCCTAGCCTGTCAATCAGGTAATAGGCAAAGATGCTTCTGTGTGGGTGTTGCCTTCTCAAGAGGATTCTGGGAACTTCCTCTCTTCCTTCCTGAAGGCAGGACACACTCTTTCTCTGCCTTCCCTCGTCTACTATTGAAACACTGAGAGACCTGAAGGAGCCACGTGGAGACCCATACCAACATTGAGATGCTTCCACTGTCACTGGATCAACAAGCCTTTCTACCCACCAGCTTGTGAGCTTCCTGCATTCAGCATCATTGCACATGATGTTCAAGTCTCAAGAGGAATTTGTGGACTGATATTAGATATATATACTTGATCTGGATGGGGTTGGGATGTTTTGTTACTATACATTTACTCTGATATAAAGCTCTCTTCTGAATTTGGCCTGAACTTCAGGCATCTCTCTGTCAATGTACTGCTGTAACAATGTTGGATGATATTCAGCAAAAATTTTACTTGGATAAGATATCAATAATGTTGTACTATAATGGGAACATTCTGTTGGGTCACCTTTCTTTGGAAGGGGCACAAATATGGAGCTCTTCCAGTCAGCTGGCCAAGTAGCTGTCTTTCAAACTTCCTGGCATAGAGAAGCAAATGTTTCCAGTGCTTCATTACCTGGTTGAAACATTTTAATTGGTATTCTGTCAATTCCTGGAGTCCTGTGCTTGGCTTATGCTTTCAGCACAGATGGAGGGTAGAGTTATATCTAATATTGTTGCAATGAGCCTTGGTCTGGTGAGAGTTTGGATTCTTTTTCTCCCTTATCTAGTCAGAGGAAATCAAATGTGGCTGACACATACTTTCTTCTCTCCTGAATTACCCACACCAAAATTAATCTCAGAGTCATAAATTTTTTTGTTTGTTTTTTTGGGGGTATCACTGCCCTCTGGTGGTGGGAGTAGGAGGCCCAGCCTTGCTGCTGGATTTGAAACTCCAACGCAGTGGGCCGCAGTCCAGTGCACAACCACTACGCCACCGGGGCTCAGCCAGAGTCATAATTTTGACATACATATTTTTTAGTCTTTCCCCATGTCTGACTATACCTAAACAACACTTATTTACTGAAATGTGTCCATTACTTTTCTCCTATTCCAATTCCAGTTATACTCAACTGTTCTAGTCTTGCACCCCTCTCGCCCACTGAGTGGGCTGATTCCTGCTGATTGACTGTTCTTATCTAAATTATTAAGATATCTAACAATCCTGAGCCCTTCTTAAAGCAGTACAAGAATGGTTGCTCTAATTAAGTGGTTCTCAACCTTCCTCATGCCGCGACCCTTTAGTATAGTTCATGTTGTGGTGATCCCCCAACCATAAAATTATTTTCATTGCTACTCCATAACTGTAATTTAACTACTGTTATGAATCAGGCAACCCCTGTGGAAGGGTTGTTCAACCCCGAAAAGGATATCGGTCTACAAGTTGAGAACTGCTGCTCTAATTAGCTAAAACTGAATGGCTGCTGTTCAGTGTCAGAGAGTAAATTTCAATTTGCAGTGACCCTGTATTAAACGCACAAATGGTGCCCAGAGTGTTTATGCTGTGATTGTTAGTGGCAGAACCACCTACCACTCTGTGCTAAAAGAATGTCCAGTTCTCGAGGAAGATGAAGGGGTTTGATTTTTGTTGAATAGAAGAATATCACCATGTCTTTCTCCTGGGGAGTCACTGAATGGACTCTTTCCCTAACCTTTTGGTAGTAGCAGGTGCTTATCTGTTGTACCCCCTGTCTCTGAGCTCCTCGATGACTAGGAAGCTTATTTCAATGATTTATATCATAATTCTTCCTGACTCTGATTTTTTTAGCAGCTGGGACTGTGTCTTAAATGCTCTTTTATTTCCGGAGACTACTAGGCCAGTCCCTCCTTACATTTGTATAATGATTGCATGAACAGTTCCATTGTCTCTTAATACACTACGCAATGAATATATGTGTGCATATATAATTCACAGCCATCAAGTTGATTCCAATTCAGACACCATAGGACAGAATAGAAGTACCACTCTTCTTCCATGAAACTATAATCTTTTCAGAGGAAGAATGCCTCATCTTTCTCCATGAAGCAGCTAGTGATTTTGAACTTCTGATCTTGTATTTTGTAGCCTAACTCATAATCAGGGCTCTAACATATTAAGTGTTCAATAAATGATAAATAAAATACAGCCAAGTTATGTTAGAAATTTTCACCAAAAATCAGAAGAATGTCAATTGGCCATAATTAAAAGGTAGACATAACTGCCAATTCTCATTAAGCAAGCAAATCATGGGTCAGCAAAACATTTCAGTTGATGTTCAGATGCACAAGTACAGAAGAAAAACAGTGAAAAGAAACAATAAGACATGGATGCAATAGCATACTTGAAATGCATTTAGATATAAGTAATTGTTCTACATCAATAGTTGTGTGCATTTGTTTAAAATATTACAATTTCTTTTCTCTTGGTCTCTTTTTCCTCCACACACACCTGTAGGGGAAAAAAGGTTATAAGATAAACCTTTTGAGATTTCATGAAATATTTCATATTTGGTCCCTCTAATGGTTCTATTAAGTCTCTTCAAAGGGGCACTTTCCTACCAGAGCAAACTTGAAAGAAGAGAACATTTATTCCAAAAGCAATTTCCTTCCCCAGTTATTTTCTGTATTCCCTTGGCAGTGTTTTTCAACAGTTTTTCTTGAATAGAGCCTATTTGGTCCCAAACCAGTTTCTCCTGCTGCTTGAACCTGCAGTCAAGTCTCAGACCTTTGTGTGTGATCCCTGATCTGTTGCCATGGAAATGATTATACTCACACAAGGACATATTTTATTGCAAGACCAGTTCAGGAATTTATAAGGAAAAATTAAAGCAAACACAAAATGTATTTAGAAGGGATGTCTTCCTGTTTCTTCCAATATATTAAAAATGTAATCGATTTCCAAATGGAGCATTTTATGCTTCGTAAGAGCATGTGAAGAACGGTAATGCAGGTGAGAACGAGGGTGTTGAGGATCCCGATGATAGGTGATATGGCAGTTTGCTGTCCATATAGGGTGCGCAGCAACCCTGGAAATCAACGATTCATTCTGTACCTCCATTTTACAGATAAGGGCACAGATTCAGAAATTTATTAATTAAAAGTGATCATTTTCTGATGAGAGGAGACCTTATAGCTCATCAGGGATTAACTCCTTTGTGTTGCCAATGAGGGATCTGGCATAGGTGACTTTACCAAGAATACAGCCGCCTCCCCCAACCCCGGCGCCCCGCCAAGAAACAAATAACAGCAAAAACTTGCCATTCGCTCACTTCTCAGAGGGATCCCAAACGTGTCAGAGTAAAACTTTGCTGTCCACAATTTTCAATGGGCTGCTTTTCCAGTGGGAGATCACCAGACCTTTCTTCCAAAACACCTCTCGTAGTCACTCTCACACCCAACCATTCTATATCTGGCGGAGAGTGCTAACTCTCTGTACTACTTCCTGCATCACTTGCCTGGCTATAAGAGTACTTCCTGCTTTTGATTTTTCTGAGAATTACCTCGTGGAGTGAAGTGCATCTATTATTATTGCTTTGTGCCATTGAGGTGGCTTCAATTCAATGTGAGCCCATATGCAACTGAACAAAATACTGCCCGGCCTTGGGCCATCTTTCTGTCATCCCCTGTTTGCCTGTTAGGTCAATCACTGTGTCAATTCACATTCATGGAGGGCATACTTGACCAAGCAGGATTTCTTTCTTCTGGGACTGGACCTTTCTGATAACTCAAAGTCTGTGATGAAATGACGCTTCACCAACCTTCCTTCTAAGTTTCCAAGACTGTTTTTCTGTTTTTTGTTCTTCGGGCAGTCCAGGGTAGCTTCTATTCTTGAACACCGACCGTTAAGTCATCAAATGTTCATTAGCCATCCTTATGTATTATCCAATGTTCACATAAATATGAGGCAACGGAAATGCTGATGCCTGGGGTCAGGGACGCCATAATCCTCCAAGTGACATATTTGTTTTATAACCGTTCAAATAGATCGTTGCAGCAAATTTGTCCAATACAACACATCATTTGACTTCCTGAATGCTCCATGTATGTTGATTATGAATCCTCATAAAATGAAAATCATAACAATTTCAGTCTTTCTCTGTTATGATGAAGCTGCATGTTGGTTCAGCTGCAAAAGTTTTTGTTTTTTCTGTGTTTTGAGATAATCCATAGTGTAGTCTTTGGTCTACTTCAGTAAGTGCTTCGATCCTTCTGTTGGCAAAGAAGAGTTTATGATATGCATCTCACTAATTATTAAAGAGTCTCTCTGCAATTATGAGGACACATCTACTTTATGGAGTCCAACCTCTTAGATTATTAGCTGAATTTACAGACTGAATACATATGGCGAAATGACAGAGCCCTCCCACCTACTTTTTGTGATTTCAGGCCACACAGTATTCTCTTCTGTTTGAGGGACAGGTTCTTGGTCAATCTTAGACAGGGCTCTCTCAATTTCCTTCCATTTCTGTGTCTCAGTCTCACCACCACCCCTCCTGGTATGTTCATCAGAATGCTGATAGATTTATGTCATCAGAAGGTCACTTAAAGATATCCATATTCAGCGAGTGCACACTAGATAACCTTTATGTACCCATTAAAATTCTGTATGTTTTCTCCAACCTGAGGACTATCCTACAGCTTGATTCATTTTAAACCAAAGGTAAAATATGCTATCTTTAATTGGCCTCCTGGTTTCCTCCATCTTCCACTGCCAACACATTCTGCATATTCTTGCCCCCAACATTGTTAATCTGCCACCCAGACAAACATAGTTTCCCACCCAGAGGAGCATAGGTTTGTGTTTGTTTTGTTCTAAGCAGCTACTGGAGCCCTTTTATAACACCACCCTAGACTCTTGGTTTTAATTCACTTTCAAACCAATTATTAATATCCAAGTAGCTTGGATATCATTAGAATAACATCAATTTGCTTCCTACAGACATAGTATTTTACATATCATGCATCAGATTTCCCCTGCCCCATAGACAGGAATTCTGGGAATACTTTGAGCTCCCTGGTAATAGTATCTTTTTGAAAGGGCAACACAGGTGCTTTTCACTGCATAACTCCAAACCCTTAAAAGCATTTCCCTAGGGTCAGCTTCTGTGTTTGATTCTTCTTCCTCCCCAATTCACCCTTCACAATTCACCCCCAGCCTTCCCCCCACCCACCCTTCTGCAGCCTCTTTCATACAGTGTTGAGAGTGTTTGTTCTCTGAATGTGTTTTCAGGCTGTGGTCCCCAGATGTCTTGGCTACAATTCCTGGGCACAGAACATTTATAGTTCAGTACATATTTTCATAGTCAACAGGAAGAAAAAACCCTCCTCTTTTACTCCAAATGGACCTTCATCTGTAATATGCTGTGTGGAACCCCTGGATGTGCAGAGAGGCGGACGTCTCCAGAATATTTCTTTTTATGGCTTTTGTTGCTTTGACAGATTTTATTTTATGACAACTTTAATCATGTGTGTCCTATTCCTTCACCTCTGGCATTTTGCAAATATTCCATTTCTCTATCACGGCTCCCATAACTGCCTTCAACCAATTGTGATCCATCAAACTGCTTCCTCCCATGCTCCTCAACTACATCCACAGGGAAAACCCCAAAGGAAAACTGCATCAAACAAACAAGGCGATGCTAAATGCTCATGTGTGCAAAGATCGATTAATTAAAAGGGGGAGGAGAGAGGGAAGAGGAAGTAAGAAAAATTGCATGTATAAGTTAATGCAGCCCCAAGACACCACTGGCAGTAACTTACACGCTGACACTCTAAACAGGTTTTATGAGTCTGTTTACTCTATTCACAGCTATTCATGAAAGAAATGTGCTATCAGGTATAACAACACAATGTACATGTGTTATCTTAAAGATACAGTGAGTCAATAAATCATACCTGAGCTTTAACGATATTATATTTCCCTTTCTTATGTATTCACAGAATAATGGAAGTGGAAATGAGAAAAGAGCTGGAGATAGAAAAGAACAAATAGGTTATCCATTCAATCTTGTTCTGACAGAGGATCAGTCTAGAGCAATCTATCTTCGGCTTTGTCATCTGGAAATTAGTGCGTTCCAGGTGTCAACAGTTTTCAACCACTTTTCTTAGCAGTTTATTTCTGAAGAGCAGAGTTCCTGGCCATTAAAACCAGAACAACAATTTGACTTTGTTCGCTTGTTCACCATGCCATCTCATTCTACTACTGTGGGTCCAGTGAGAAACGTTTCTTCGCTGTGGAAGTGTGCTTCTATATTAACAGGGTTTGTCTCATTTACTAGTCTCCCTTGTGGCCTGGTGGTTTCAAGTCGGGCTGCTAACCCCCAGGTCAGCTTTTTGAAATAACCTGCTATTGCAGGGAGAAAGTGAAGGCTTTCTCCTCTTCTTAAGAATTACAGGCTCGGAAGCCCACATGGGGGCGGATCTACCCTGCCCCCTGCCCGGGAGGGTCACTGTAAGTTGGAAAGGCTGAGTTTGAGTTTTGAGGTTGTTGTTGTTTTCTAATTCTTTATCCAAGATAAATTCAGTGCCTGGTAATCAAATATAGTACCTCTCCAACCCCAGTAGCTTTTTGGCACGTCCTATTTCCCTAAGGATCCCCAGTGGTGCTGTGGGTTAAGTGTTAGACTGCAATATGCAAGGAAAGCCATTCAAACTCAGGAGCTAGTCTGTAGAAGAAACATGACACTGTCTATCCACATAAAGATTTATCATTTTGGAAACTGTATATAAGAAGCTATATTTGGAAGCTGTATGTCTGAGTTAAAACCAACTCAAGGACAATGAGTGTTAACTCAAGAAAGCTCAATTAAGATAATTTCCTGAACCCATTTGCAAAGAGAAATGTTTCCATTTGGCTTCCCTCTTTTTAGTATTTTCTATCCACGTAGTGGGTTATGAGTCTCACCAGCTGCTCAGTGGGTGAAAGATGAGGCTTCCTATTTCAATAAAGAGTTATAATCTTGAAAACCCACAAGGTCCGTTCTACCATGCCTTCTACGGTCAATACCAGTTGGAATCGACTAGATGGCATTGAGTGCATTTTTGTTATTTAATGCATGGCAGAAAGGAGACTGGAGCTATACCAGGGTAAGAGCTGGGCTGCTCACTGCAAAGTCAGTAGGGAGCCAGTGGTTAGCCAGCAGTTCAAAACCACTCCAGTCCACAGCAGAAGGATGCGGCTTTCTGCCCCCTAAAGATTTACAACCTCAGAAATCCCCAGGGACTATTCTAGTCTGTCCGATAGGTTCTCATGAGTAAGAAGGGGCCCGATGGTAGTGAGATGGTTTGTGGTTTTCTCAGTTTATGGGCAGAAGTTATTGGCCCACCTCTCTACATCTCAGCAGTGATTTCTGCCCATTGAATGTCAATGCTTCTAATTAATTTGCCCCAATTTGCCCTTAAATCTGTCAGTTATACATGTCCTGTCTCTGCTGCATGACATTGTGGTTCATTTTAAAGACTATTCCTGCTAACGTTACCATTGTTTTCAAATTTTATTGAAGTGCTATTCATTGTCTTTTGGAAATCATTAATAAGATTTTTCATTGAAATTGAAGTGAAAGCTACAGTTTACTAACTACATCTCTACATTAATCAATACTTTGTCATTTTGAAGGACAATGATCCTTTGTTTACAAAAGCTAGGCCACTTTTCAAGGGTTTGGGCTTTAAGCCCCCTTAATAAAAGAAAAACCAAAAACACATGATGCTACAAAATGTTTTTCATAAGGCTTTATTGTTATCAAAAATAAATCCTTTCCTAAAAATGTTCTAACATTTTAGATCTTAATTCAAGAAAAATAGTGATTTTATTTGCAGTTTCTTTTTATCTCAAAATTTAGTGTAGATTGTAATATACTTTCAATTTTAGTAATTAGTCTTTTGCCCAGTGAGAAGGTGGGAAAAGGGCGTGAACAGACCATTCACAAAGGATGAAACCCGAATGGCTAATAAACTCAAGAGGAAATGCTCTCATTCATTCACCAGTCATCTGGGAAGTGCAAGTCAAAACAACCATGAGCACCATCTAGCACCTCTAACTGCAGCACAATTTAAAAAAACCTGAGACCAACAAATGCTGGAGAGCTTGTGGTGAGATTGGAACTCTTATTCACTGATGGTGGGCTTGAAAATACTTATGTCCACTGTGGAAGACAATATGGTGATTCCTAAAATACATGGCAATTGAGATACCATATGACCCAGAAATATCATTACTGAGCATATACTCTAAAGAAATAAATGTATCATGAACAAATAATTGTTCTTGTGTTCATTACAGCACAGTTCACAATGGCAAGAAGGATGAAACCATAGCAAAAACAGTGATGAAACCATGAAGCATCCCATAACATGGGGGAATCTGGAAGACATCTCACTGTATTAGTTGCCATCATACTGTATGAGTCTACTGCTGTAGGGACAGGCAACAGATGAGCATCAACTCTGGATTGCAGGGTTTCATTCTGCTGGCCAGAATGGCAAGAAAACCTGGAAGAAAGCCTGATTGGTGCCAATAAACCATCCTCTCTAGGTATATATATTGACTTTCATTTTTTCAGAGGGCACCTCATTTCAAATTGTTAAGACAAGGGAAGAAGATGGTGTCTACTGAGTGGTGGCCATGCAACACTATGATGAGGTGACCTGGACAGGTAGAGAGTCCAATCAGAAGGCTGAGAGGTACTTATGGGAAAGTCAAGTCATTAGAGTGGAAAGGGAGCAAGTATGTCTGGGGGATCACAAATACATGACCCATGGTGGGGAAACAATGACTGAAAATTCTTTGGGGGACCCTGAAATGGAAGTGTCTCTGATGGTATGCACCAAATGGGTTACATTGACCTGATATTGGGGGGCATCTTGGAAACCCAGGCTGGGTGCCATGGAACACTGGGGCATTGAATCCTGGATCTTCAGGGTACAGAGCATGCTCCAGAGGCTGCATCAGTGAGATCCAAAGTGAAAAATCCATTGGGTGAATGGGAATGTACCTCAGACACTCTTATAATCTGAGGATCTAAAACTGAAAACTCATGTTGTCTGAGGAAACAGAAGACAGCTGTAACAAGACTGCTGAACGGTTGATGGGCAGATAAACATGACATTATTACATCAATGCCCTATGTGCTGCACTAAGATATATATTATACCAGGAAACCTCAGTGAGTTTTATTGTAAAATATCCCTGGCCATCAACTCCCATTGTATATTTAAATAGCATCCAGTCATGAAAGGACTGATTCTGTATAAGTGAATAATTCAGGTACTGCAATAAGGAGTTAGCCTACATGACCCAATATTCCTCTCTCTACAGGGTTTTAAGAAATCAAAGTGAAGAGCTAATCGGATGTCCAAGGGGGATGATTGATAAGACTCTCTACCACAAATCAACAAGGAGTTGAAAGGAAACCAAAAGCAGATTGAAAAGCAAAATAACAAAAACATAGATCCAGGAATAATTTTGAAGCTCACCCTTAATCCTAGCTGCAATTTAAGGACAATTAGTGTTTATATCATGGCCCTGCTCAATACTCACCATCAGGAAGTGAACACAGAAAATACAGGCACTATAGGAATGTGTGGTGAAGATATTAGATGGTACAGTTGTCTTCTGTTTCCTCAGACACTGGATTTTCAGTTAAAATAGCATCTCAGATCTTAAAAGTTTGTTTCCAAGCAAGCAGTCACCGAATCAACTAAGTCTACAAGGAAGAAACACTCCAACATCAGTGACCCAAGGATTTTGAATCATATAATCTGAATTTAAGGAAGGACTAGTATCAAAGCTTAAATTGTGAGAATCTGGTTTGCAGAAGGTTGTGGTTGACAGTTGGAGCCCAAGAAACATTTCTGGGATCAACCTAGGAAATAAACCTCTGGTGAAGTCCCTCTGTACATAATAGAAGGATGAGAGGAAGGTGATTGCCAAATAAAATGTCTTGAAAGATGACTATGAAAGGTCAAAATGAGAAGCCCGATTTGAATGGTTAAAACCTTGTCAGTTGATCCTGTTTCGGATGCACATTAGACCTGCTCTGTTTTGCAACATTTTCTGTATGTTTTTGTCTTTTGTTTGTTTTATGGGATGTATATCATGAGGAGGCCACCCTCTTGATTTTTGTTACATGTTTTTTTCTCTTTTTCAGTATATGAAACCTAGGATCGAAGCATCTATAGGGACAGCAAATAGAATAAGGGTTTCTGTGACGGGGGCAAGGGGAGTGGGGGATATTGTGTTGGTGGTGGGGTTGGGTAAAGGGGAGTTGAAGTCAAATAAGGAAAAGAATGTTTCAAAGCTGATTGTGCTAGCAACTGTGCAATACTCTCTGAGATACTTGAACTATGGAATGATATAATATCTGGATTGATTCCCAAAAAGATCCTTTTGAAAAAAAGTAAGAAATCAATGTACATAGGTAATGCAAATAATCTATTACTATTCATAAGGAAGCTCAGATATCCAAAATCTGCTTTAAAAAATGATTCAGGGAAGCAATTTGCCTCAGAGATTGAAAGATGGTGACAGAATTAACCCCCAGGTGGATTTCCCCAAATCTGGCAGAACGCACAGAGGATGTATCTAGAAAGAATCAAATGAGGAATTCCAAGGAGGGTACTCTTTGCGTTGTCTGCGAATGCATAAGGGCAGAAAGGTAGGAAGCAGCTTAGCCCAGCCTGGGAGCAAGATAAATTGAGGGAACGCAGAGTGAGCTGCAGCGATTACAATGGGACACGTAAGCAAACAATGGAGCATAAAGGGTCTTATTTTTTTTATGTTGCAGAAGAGAATTTATTTGTTTATTCCTGTTGGGAAACAGGTTACAGCGTGAGCAGTGCTTACAGAATATGGAGAGATAAGAAAATGTTCTATAAAAATTCACAATAGTCCAGGAAAAGAATGATGATTCCCTGACCAAGGGGCACTGAATGCAGAAGTAATGGCAGAGGGAAAGGAAGAAGAAAACACAAACAAGTCCTACCTTTCTCTGTGGTGGTGCCATCCACCGAAGCAAAAATTGTTATAGGAAATATCATATGTATCAGAAGGCTGGGGTCATAAAGAGTAGGAAGGAATAGGTTCGCTGAGACTGTTTGCAAATAATAAACTCCATTTTAATATTTATTCATGGATATATCCGATCTAGTAGAATATTAATTATGGTAATTCCTTTGGATAAGATAGTCCAGGATCAATATAAAGTGCTCTGTTCTTAATTATAAAATCAAGCTCACTGCCATCAAGCCAATACTGTCTCACAGAAGCCTTACAGGACAAGGGCGAACCTCCCCTTGCGTTTCTGAGAGCATACTTGTTCATAAGAGCGCAAAGGACTCTTTCTTCCTCAGCAATGCTACTGGCTTTGAACTAACCATCTTGTGGATCGCAGCCCCACCCCTAACCACAAGGCCAGGATTCTGTTCTCAATTATAAAATCACATTATCTATGAGTGGCTATACCTAACCTTAGATAGTCCAATTCAATCGTTTCTAAGATTAAATTCATTTTAAATTAAAAACATAAACAATCCTGTCAGGCATAACAAAACACATTTGTATGACTTTTACTAAATAGAGGCAGCCTTAACCTGTCTAGGTTACCACTGATTTGAGTGTATTTCAAATGATGAATAACAACCTATGGCTAGTTTGTGTCCAGTATTTTAGTGAAAAGCAAGGAAAAAATATCAGATCTAATTTTACCCAGAAGCATAACCATTGTTTTCTAAAGTATTTATGAAGACACGTGTGCCTGTTTGCACACCCATCTGTGCATATACTCATTTATAGTATTCAAGATTTCATAGTCAAAAAGTTTTAAAATAATGACTGTAAATGGAAAAATAAATTAAAGCCAAATGCTAGTAATTGCATTCAGTGCCAAAGTGGTCATGCTCTATAGAAAAATCTGAGCCAAATATTAAGAGACAAGATGTTGTTTCTAGTCTCATTACCTATACACCATTGCTTCTTGGTTAAATTGAGATCTCAAAATAGTTTGATTTCTAAACTAGGAAAATAGTAACACGTGTTAATGTCTTCAATGACAGCAAATTAATTAGATGGTTTATGTCAAAAGCTTTGAAATCGAAGAGAAATAGGCTATAAATAAGAATATCATATTAATTTATTTAATATTTGGAAAACTGTCAGATTTATTTGGAACAACCCTTAGACACAAGCATTTTATTGCACAGCCCCCTCCTTCCTGTGAAATAGCAACTTCTGAATTATATCTTACAGGTTACCATGAATTTGCACGTATGCAATTTTGGCTCCAATAGCTAACCTATGAGTTAAGCAAGACAAGTTGGTTATTGGAACTTTGGAAATGAAAACTCGGGGCCCTGGTGTTAAAGGATTTCGTCAAGTTTGACAATCCCTTTCAAGTATTATTAGCTATTTTGGCTAAATAGCTAAAAGGACAATCATTTTGACTTGCTTCTAATGATCATTTAACCCCACATCTATGAAACTACTTGTTGCCGCTAGATCCGAGCGAAAAAGCTGAAGCTGCTGGTTGCCTAAAGAGCTGCCGCCTTGGACATTCGAGGATGCAGTTCTAGGCTCTCCTCCAGGGCAGTAGGAGTCAGAACCAAAGGAATGGCAGGAGGGTCGCTTCCTTGTTTGGACCTATAGTAAGAGGTGAACGAGTACAGTGCTTAATCTCCCAGCAGTTCATCTAAACATTGGAAGTTTAAACCCGCCAGCCTTCCCAAGGAAGAAAGTCATGATAGACTTATAGAAACCTTCTTAACCATGTATACTCTGCCCCACAGGGACACAATGGGTCTAAATGAGCCAAAGGCAGTGCTTGGTGACAGAGGTTCATGGAGCACAGGAGAGGTTCCTGGGTGGCACAAATAGTTTGTGCTCCTCTACTAGTAATCGAAATGAAGATGGAAGATTCAAGCTGACCCCCTGGCAAAACAGAAGAGAAGCCTAGTGACTTCTTTCCCAAAGGTGACAATCAAGAAAACCCCATAAACAGTTCTGCTATGCTGCACATGGGGTCACCATGAGTTATAATTCATAATCAGTTTGACAGTGAGGAGTTAATTTTTGTATTTGTTTCTATGAAACGTATGTCATCATAACATTTCTCCCAGTCATCAGCCAATGTTGTAGGCACACATTTCATATGATCCTAATTAGGTAATCAAATAATTGTCTTTCATGCTTTTGACCAGCTCTTCGTGGAGATCCTGCTAGTTTTTTATTTACTCATAAATTTCTTTTTGGTGTAAAGAGAATACCAGTTTAACCTACATATTGATAGTGTATGAGCCTTGATGCCATAGTAACTATGAATTGGGCAGCTAGATGGGAGGTCATCCATTCAAAATCACCAGGTCAGCCATTCAAAACCACCAGCCACTCCTCCCAAGAAAGTAGCCCTTCCTACTTCTATAAAAGTTAGTCTCAGAAAGAGGGAACTTATAAAGATTAACACCCCCATCACTACCCCCAGAAATGTGAGTCAAAGGAGACAACAAATGGTGTATGATATGTGATATGAAAATAATAATCATTTATAATTCATCATGGGTTCACATGGGTGAGTGGATGGGAGAGGGAGGAAAAAAAGAGAAGCTGATATCAAGTACTCAAGTAGAAAGTGTTTGGGAAATGATGATGGCAACATATACACAAATTTGGTTGATACAATTGATGTATGGATTTTTATAAGAGCTGCAAGAGCCCCCGTTAAAGTGATCTTTTTAAAGAGAAACCATATTGACCCCTAAAACAAATCTTGGCTATTGAGCAGATCTAATAACATGATTTGTCATAAAAGAGCAACTGCAGAGGCATGTGAGACAATCAAGAGCCAAGGTCTCAGGTCCTCCCACCTGATGTGGGATATGAACTAAAAGACAGAAAGTGAAGCTTTGTGGCAGAAAACGTTTCCAGATGGGGCAAGCTAGGGTCATCAAATTCATATAGCTTGCAATTGGAAGTTGTTGCAGACAATGATGAAGAGGAACTTGATTGTAGCTTTGGCTTCGTGACCCACTGTGGGGCCTAGAGAAAGCACCTGCCCTCTCTGTGCTTCATGTTTTTAAGTGACATGAATAATGCCTATCTTACTGGGTAGTTGGCATGATTAAGTATGACCATGTGGACAAGATGCTTACCTCAAGGCTTGACCCAAAAGAAAAGCTCAGCAAAAAATAAAAGCTAGTCTCAGAAACCCACAGGGACAGTTCTACCCTGTCCTATAGGCTCACTCCTCATCAGCTTTTACTTGGCTGAATGGCTGTACTATAAAACATGAGAACAATTTTTACTGCAAGATGGTTTCTATGTGAAATAATCAACCTTGTAAAGAAGCATTTGGATTTTGATAGCTCCAGTCAATGCATGCTAACTGATAAAAATCAGACAGACCCTGTGAAAAACCTGTATTAACGTAACCTGTGACTCATGTTTTTGAGACGGTGTCAAAAATCCCCACTTTACTTATTATTAATCAATTTGCCAATATTTTAGAAATAAAATTTTCACTTTTAATTCATTTAATGTAAAATACTAAGTTCCCAATTTTTTCTCACTGTGTGCCTATTTCCCCAAGTTTTTATTATCTTTGAAAAATCCAATGTTTTTACAAGCCATCCAAAAACATTCTACGTAAGGATTGCACAAAGTATATACAATGTAAGTCAAAAAGTGTTGCTTTCAAATTTCTCATTTATGAATGCATGGATTTACTTCTTTAACTATCTTCTATGCTTTACTATCTGAATATACTTTATCTTTCTGTGAGAAGTGGATGATGACAGACATGTTCTTTCAGTAATATACCTGTCCGACTCTTCTCAGGGTGTTTTCAGCAACAAAGCCAATAAAGGTCCAATCAAAACTGCTGGCAAGGGCTTCCGAGGGGCAGTTAACGTCCAGACAGAGGTCAGCATAGAAGTCTATGGCGATTGTTTGCAGGGATTCTGAAGAATCATCCTGACAGAATTTCTTGAAAGATTTAGGACAATCATGGGTCTTATTAGGAAGAAGATTTAAGAAAACGGAAAGCTGCACAGACTGCACTGGTGAAAAAATGGCACAGGAAAGATGCAGCGAGGGTTCTCCTTGCATCACAAGGATGTGCGTGCTTCTCTTCGGAGGGTTTCAGAGAAGGACTCCATGGGAAATGTCCCATTGAACCTAAATTCCTGACCTTTCCCTTAAGGTTTCTCCTTGTTCCCCAAACTCAAAGAATCTTTAAGAAGAACATAAGCAGAGTCCTTTGAGAATGTCACGACATCCATTTCGATATGGTGTGTTTGCCAAATTAGAAACAGCAGAATTTGGGGTTAAAGAAGGGTTAAAGAGATGGAAACCCTGCCGTTAGGAGAGTAAAGACCGCGAGGGACAATATACTGCAAGCACTAGCAACACATGTTGGCACTTTCACTTCCTAAGACATTCAACAGCTTCGTAGAAATAGTTCTTGATTTACCCTAGCATGTATACAGGTATACATATATTTTGAAAATGCTTAACTCATTTCAGACTGTTTTGACTTCCTGAGCATCTTATACATCACACAATTAATGTGCAGAAAAAGAGGTTACCAGCAAAATCTATGCACATGGACAGGCAAGAATGACATTGGTGTGCCCTTTAGTACCTGCCTAAATTATACTCACAGCTGCTTTATATGTTAATTTTGGTACATTCTCTATAACTTTTACCAAGATTTCAAGAATTCAAAACTACTATGCATTATCAGATGAATCCAATTCCATTACTCCTTTTATAAGATTGGCACAAGCCAATGCTATTGATTGGATTTTTAAAAGACAAATATTTAATCGGTGATTTATCATTTTATATTAACCTACCTCACATGTAGATAATATATGAGACTCTGCTACTTGATGGATACTGGAAAATACTAGGGCAAACTACTTTTTTAAACAGGCAGGCATAAATCAGGCAGTTGGGTGTTTTTGATTCTGTTATCACTTCATCCACAGCATTACAGAGTGATTTGATTATCTTTCCAATATTTCATTAAGTAAGCATTTAAAGATGTAGAAAAATCTGAGGTGTATTCATAAAGCTATACCATTAAACTCTGGCAGACGTAGCCTGACATACTTATCAGAGTGTTTACTCCTCCAGGTTTTCCTCTGAAATCTGCACCACATCCCCTGCTCCAGCCACGCTTCTGCTGCTATTGTAAAGGAAGCCTTTTCCTCTAGAGGTTTAAAATTTCCATTTCACCATGTCCTTCTTCGCCATGCTTTCTCCCCCCTCCCTCACTTGGTGCACAGCATGTTTTCCGCCTTACCTTTCAGTTGCAAGGACCCCCTCCTCTGAAAAGAGAATCTTGTAAAAGAAGTATAGCACTCCCTCCCTCTTTAAACAAATACTTATTCAATACTTTTCATTTCTGAAGGCTAACTGGTGGTGCAGGATGGTCCACATTAGTCTGCTAGCCACAAGATAGGTCCAAGGTTTAATTTCAACATTGGCTTCATAGTAGGAAGACGAGACTACCTGTTCTCCTAAAGGATTAGTGGCTGAAGCCCTGAGGAGCTGTTCTGATCTGTCTTCCAGGAATCTGAATGGATTTTATGGGAGTAGGCTTGGTTTGTGGTTTAGCTTCTAAGCACAGAATGTGTGAGTAGTAATCAAAACAACATTCAGAAATTTTCATGCAAATAAAATTCTGGTAAATGTATACACATAATAAGCAAATAATATGTAGCAGAAATGATACCTGCCCTGAAGAAAAAGAAATCAAAGTTAAAAGGAGTGTTATCCAGTTGGAATAGATCCTCTATGGAAATGTATCATATTATAAAAACAAAAGTAAACCAAAAAATACACACAAAAACAAGCAAACAAAACTAAATAAGTGAAGGAGTCACATAGCTGTTTAAGGAAAAGGAATTCAAGGAAGAAAGAACGGTAAGTGCATAAACAAGGAGGTGAGAGCATGAAAGGGCTCCAGAAAGTTCACCAAATATCTCCACATCTTTGAAGCCCCTTTGTGTATTTGTAATGTTTTCAGAAAAGAGACAGAAACCTGAGAGAAGGACGTGGAGGCAAAGGGAGAGAAGAGGGGAGGTCAGGAGAGTAGTGAGGAGCTGATGCAGGCTCTCCTGAGTTCTGCCAAGGACATTTGGCTTTTATTGAGATGAAAGCTTTAAGAAATGTTGAAGTAAATTTGAACTTCATCTTACTTCTAATTGTGAAAGTGCCTTCTAGCTGCTGTAATTCTTTTCATTTATCAGTGAGGAAGCATGGGAACCATATAATAAGCCTCTGGATATGCTCTGGGTAAAATATAATGGTGTGTATTTACCCTAGGATGATGATTTAAGATAAAGAAACATAAAAATTGTGAATACTGGTAAGGAAGTGTCCTGAATCATCTTGGCTAGGCTATTTCCAATGATTTGGCAAACATTGTATAATCACTTTCCTTTTTGTGATCGGATGTGAAGAGCCAATCAGTTGAAAAGGAAGTGTTACCAAGTGTAGCCTGCCTCTAATACAGGAGCAAAAATGGGTGCCCTGGTGATATTTGTTTTCATTCTTGACACTGAATTTTTCCCTTCTTGGGATATAAGCCTATGGGGTATGTCAGCCCCTGTAGCCTCATGAGGCAGCAAAAGTCTCCAGCTTGTGATCTAATATGTGAATGTGGGGCTTTATAATTGAGCGATCCATTTCCTTGAAGTACATTTCTCTTCATATATGTCTGTGTATGCTTCACTGGTTTTGCTTCTCTAGAGAACAGAACCAAGACAGGAAGCTTTATGGAAGAAAGCAGAGTAAGGATTAATTCGTTGGAGAGGACAGTCAGGTCAAGGGATTATTTTGGGTAGGATTTAGTATAGCCTATTTTATACTGGTGGGAATTATTTCAGTAGGAAAAAAACTCTGATGGTATAGGACTGAGAAGAACCAATCTTTGTGTCATTCAGAAGGTGAAAAAGAGTTGGATATAAGGCATGAGAAGATAGATTTACCTTGACAGAACCAAGACCAATTCAGCTATGCAATCACACAAGAGTGCAGAATACTTGATACAGATCTAAATGAGGCAGGAGACTAAATGATACAAATATCTGGAAGATCTTTTCCTTACTCCAGAGATGTGACGCTGAATTCACAATCATGTTGATGCAAGGAGCAGTCAAGAAAACAAATGCTATATGAGGAGTTACCCCCATGAAAGGAACTGTGCTGGGTGGAGTGGAGCTTTTGTAGCACACGTGTTTTCCCATGAGGGGAACATCAACCAACTCGCTCTGAGTTAGTGCACTCAGTGGCATTGCCTCTGCAGGTTTTCTCTGGTCACAGGGAAGCCTTTCCTAAAAGCAGTTTCACTGAAACCTCATTTTTTGACATGGCCGATTTAAAAGAAGCATGCAGCTGGGAAATTTTGATTCCTGCTTGAGGAATAATGCTGCAGAAACTGATGTGATGCTGAACACAGTTTAGAAGGACAGTGCTCAAGGGAAAACTCAAATGGGCAAGTGGTTTTCTCATTTAATAGAAGGCGAAATGTCATTTTATGACAAACCTCATTTTAGCTGTCTGTCAACTTCCTAAACAGACCAAAACGTTGACTCATAGTGCACTTGGAGCTCATTCCACCAGGTCCAACTATTAAGGTTTCTATTTAGAGATTCTGAAAAGTTTGCGTAGTGAGGTGCAACCAAAAAAGGTCTGATTTGTGACAGTGAACTGGTTTTGCGCCGCAACAATAAACCTGCTCACACAGCCATAGGTGTACAACTTTTAGCAAGAAAGCAGTATGTCCCTTCTGCCCCACACACCTGACTCACCTGGCCTCACTCCCTGCAACTTCTTTTTGTTTCCTTAAACAAAGAGGGACATCAAAAGACCACAATTTGACAAAGTAGAGGAGGTGAAGAAAATAATGGGGGAAGTGCTCTCAGCCATCCAAACAAATGAGTTTGAAAAATGTTTCTCAAAAAAGAAACTCAACTTTAATAAATCCACTAAGTGTAATGGAGAGTACAGTTGCTTTCACAAAGAACAATACATATCTTTGGGAAAAAATATTCTGGGGTTCTTTTAGGGGGCGTGGTATCTCCTTGTGTTAAATTATTAAATTGGGGAAATCTGATCTTTGTAAAGGGTTAAAAAGCAAAGATGTCACTTTGCAATACTATAAAGTGTACCTAGCCCAAGTGATTATATTTTCAATTCCCTCCTACTAAGGAAGAGCAAAGGAAAATAGACACACATGTATTTCCATAATAGAATACTATTATGTATGGAATACCAGAAGACTGAATAAATTGTATGGAAAGAAGTACAACTAGGATGTTCATTCCTTAGAGGTGAGGATAGCAAACCTTCATCTCATGTTCTGCGGACATGGGAAGAAGGGCGTCATGCTTGAAAAAGTAGAATCAGAAACACAGAGGAAGACCTTCAACTAGATGAATTAACACAGTGCCTCCAATGGGTTAGAGCATAGACATGGTTGTGACTGTAGGGTAGGACGAGGAATTGGATCATTCTGTTGTAGGTGGGTTTCTATGAATCAGAACCAACTTGACAGCTGTGGAACATATCAAGCATACAAGTGTGAGGCAGGGGTAGCAGAAGAGATAAAATAGAGGACTGGGGAATAAAGTAGTCAGATACAGTTGACTGAAAGGAATGAAATGCTAGCTGGGCAGATTTAAAGGTCCTTTGGCATTCTTGTGGCTGAGTTCAAGTCCTATACCAGTCTTAATCAACTTCTAGGAGACTGAAAAAATGGGAGAGAAATTCAGTGCAATAGAATTGTCTTGTCAGATACAATTTATAGCGAAAGAGAAGGTTGACAAAGAGTGAACTATATAAAACTGGGTTTTAAATGGTGACTATGTTTGGTGTAAATACACAGTCTTAGAAGACAAAATTTAGGATGCTTTATTAAACCTAGTGACACTGTTGGTTAAGCATTGGATTCCTCACCTTCAGATAGGCAATTAAAACCCACAAGCACCCCTGAGGAGAAAAATTATTCAGTTAGTTCATGTAAAGATTTACAGTTTCAGAAATCCCAAGAAGCAGTCTAGTCTGTCCCATAATGCCAGGTTCTAATACTCTAGATTGACATTTCCAATTGACTAAATAGTGTCATGAATGACAGGACCCGAATCAGCCTCCATAAAGAATGTCATTGTTGTTCAGTATCAATTAGTCCATTTGAATTCATGCTGACTATATAAACCTAAAAATAAACCTACTGCCATGAAGTGAATGCCAAATCACAGGGGCCTCTTGGACAGAGTAGCACTGTCCCTGTGGGTTTGTGAGCCTGTGAATCTTTATAGTAGTAAAAGATTCATCTTTTTTCCCTTGGAGAGTCTGGTAGTGTTGAACTGCTGACCTTGTGACTGGCAACTCAACATGTAACTCATTACATGATCAGACTCCATATCAACCCCACAGGACAGAGCTTGGGTTTTGCTTTGTTTTACTTTATCCAGCATATTCTTTTCAAGGGACTGGTCCCTTCTGATCTTATGTTCAAGGGATGTGAAACAAAGTCTCACCGTCTTTGCTTCTATGGGGCATTCTGACTATGCTTCTTCCAACACATATTTGGTTGTTCATTCTTCTGGCACTTTGTGGTATTTTCACCAATCACAATTCAAAGACATCACTTCTTCTGTTTTCATCATTTTCAACAACATCAACAATATATCTGGGAGCAACGTGATAGGTCTTTCTCCCATGGACCATCTGGAAAGTTCTAACAATTGATCTTTCAATTGGCAGCCCTATGCTTAACCTTTGTAACACCAAACCACCTCACTAGCCAGTAAATGCACAATCTTGGAAGTAAGAGTATGTTTCAAATGCTTAAAGAAAAGACAGCTGCATTTAAACAACGACAGAATTAAAACATGTTTTGGTGGAGGTTATGAATTAGAAGAAAACAATTAAATAGCATGAATCCCCTCTTTTGTGTCTTGGTATATACCTCTTACATTTTATTCTTTATGCGATTTATTCATGTATACACATCATGCTGCTCTGTGAATGCCAAACCGTCAATTTTTTGTTGAACATTCAGGCATTTTCCATTATTATTATATTTTCCATTATTATAAATAATCCCACAGTGAACATCCTATTGCATACATTTGAACATGTATGTAACTGTTGCTAGGAACAATTTCATAAATGTATGATTGCTAAGTCAAAAAAGACACCATACTTTAAAATTTTAATATCTATGACAAACTGTCTTATCAAGAAAAAATATCAGATTAATTCCCTGTTGCAGTGTGTATAAGTAGGTGCTTTTTATACCCTGGCAAATTGTTTTGAACTCTTAATCCACCTGTGATGATTCAGCAGGTGACTCCACAGTGGAGAGAAAGGTAGTTTGGCGGCTGACATTAGGAGATAAGTCAACAGATGTTTCGATATGTACCATTTTCCCACAAGGATTACCCGGTGCCCAGTGAGAACCTTCCCTGTTTCATGCTGATAGGAAAGCTTAAGAAATCCCTGAATAAATAATAAAAAAGAGGAAAGCAAATGTGTCAATAACAATCTCCCTTATTATTGCCATCAATCTTTTTTTGATAATAAATGTAATTAATTGCATCAATTTAGACAAGGTTGGTATTGACCAAAAGAATATAGTCCCATAGATGGCTTTCTCTCAGACACATAGAGCAATCAAAAGTTCATATGAATGTAATTGACATTAAATATTATGCCTCCTTAATTGTAATCAATATGAAACATTTAAGGAAATGCTCCTTTGGAATGTGTGCATCCTATCTAGACATAATCTATAGAATTTCAAAAAGGGGATGTGCTTATGGGTATTCATTTGTATTATATGTGTATTAATTTTTAAAGTAATAATTAATGCTTAAATTATGTGCACCAAGTGGCAGGAAAACCACAAGCATTAGCCTATTTAACCCTAATAATAATATTAGGATTAAAATTCGCACTTAATAGATTTGAAAGTACCGGAGATTGTTTATTTTTTAATAAAATACTGATTCTTGACCTAAAACTAATTTTATCTTATTCCAAAACTCACATAGGTGTAACCATTAGACCTGTTTTCTGATGTGCAGTGTGTACTTTGTGATGATAATAGATTTCAGGGAGAGATAACAGAGATTATTTTTCGCTATTTCAGAATTAGACATTTCCAAATCAGAAATAAGTTATATAAGATCACAAGGAAATGGAGAAAAACCAATTAGAGCCTATGAGAACTGTGAAAATTGCTAAGAATATATAGCCCTTTATTGTTTTCATCAGTGCTCATAGGACTTCATCTCTTTCTGTTGACTAAACCTGCTAACATTTACCTATCTCATATAAGACATTGTCTATAGAAAGGCCCTGATAAAGTGACCAGATTTTAAGTGGGACACCATTGACTGGGGCTGGGGTGGTGGTGGTGGTGGTGGTGGTTTTTTATTAAAAATTTGGTCTATATGGAACAACAAAAATTTTCATAGAATGCAAAAAAATAGTATGGTAATATATGTATTTTAATTTTAAAATGCTGCAGGACATTGTTAAATTGTTAAAAAGCAGGAGGTCTGGTCACCTATCCTCCATTACAAGTGAGAACTTAGATTCTCTAGAGAGGCTTCCAATGTCTGTTTAAAGTCTTCTGGATCTCATTGTCCTTCTTTTTCCATCCAGCCATATCTGATCACCTGACATTCAACCAATCCTGCCTAGGGAGATTGCAAACTCTACTTTCGTCTTCCATAGTGGTCCTATCACTTACAATCCTACTCCCAGTGACCATACCTTTTCAAAATATGTGCTCTAGTCCCTGGGATGACCTTTAACTGCCAAGCAATCTTTCCTAGTCCCTTAGCAGCTAGTGTGAGAATTTAATAAAATGACTTCTTTGCTTTTTTTTTTTGACTTAGGTTGTTTGGTGTTAAATACACTTCTATAAATTCCCTACTACAGCCTTCACAACAATGCTAACAAATAAACAATATCAGCCCTTTATTTAATAAGCACATTAGCTGACTTGTCTGGCTTTTGAGAGGTGGAGACAAAGTAGGAATCCAACTCTCCTATAAAATTCATGTTTTCTATCTTCTGATAGAACCACTCTGACAAGGCCAACTCAAGTTTGAAATAGAAGCAGTTCGTTTCCATGACTGGATTTAACATGAGTTGGATCCCATGTGGGTCCCTTGCCCGTGGCACGAACTCAATGGACAGACTCAAAAATCGGGCAGGCTGCTCGCTCATTGCACATGCTCTACAATGTCAGATATGAAGCACAGTCGGCAGATAAAGATTGATGTAGTCATTGTTTGATAAGAGATGAAAAAAATTAATTGGCTTATGTAGAAACATAATGCAGAGAGAAATTATGAAAAGTTTAAAAGTATCTAACCATTGATCTTATATCCTCTGCAGTCCTCTTAGTGGTGCCAGGCCCACATGAGTCCCATGCAGGGTATCCCAATTAGTAAGAGACATGAGGCAACTTAACATGCAAAGCAGCATTCAAAAGGTTTGTGATTATGTAACACGCCATGTCATCCCACCATAAGAGAGAGAGAGAGAGAGAGAGAGAGACCCCTACATAACTCTTATTTAACTGCCCTCATATCCTAATCAAGAAAGAAGGGCGTGCTCTCTCTCCCTTATCAAAACTTTTGATCTGCTCCTCAATAGGGTTTACTTCATTTTCTCAAAACCACAAAAGGAAGAAAGCAAAGTGATCAAGCATGAAGTCAATCCCTTTGCAGTCTTCCCTGATTTGACATACTCTTAGGGCTAAGTCAAATCATAAAGATTTCTATTTAATGAATGTCAAAAAACGCAACTGCTAATTATTACAGAATTTCTTAGAAAAATGCCCCACTTCTTTAGATTAAATGATACTTTTATTGAGTCCATTACAACATCGTGCTAGCTGATTACAATTGGAAGCAAGTTTGCCTCAAGCTATTATGACCTCGACATCAATACACATGGAATTTTGTAGTTGACATAGCCAATTTGCAGCAAAATAGGAATCAGTTTTTGAGATAGTCCCTATGCCATGAAAAGTATTACCAGAAATCTTATTAGGCTCTAAGCAGGCATTGTGCTGGATTGTGAATACTAATGCTATTAATTCTCAAGTTTGCACACAAATTGTATAATTACTAACACCACTGTAGGGGTTACAGAGAAACAAATGTGACAGTATTTATCACGTTGATCATTGCCTACACACAAAGAATGCGTCTCTTACTTCTCCACAGAATTTTTTTTAGACTGCCATTTAGTTCTTACTTGAGAAACCGAATAACAATAGTTTCAGAATCAGAATTAGCATTTAGGCTGTTGCTAGGCATTTCAAGATGGCAGAAAGTAGCCCATGGGGCTTGTCTGGTGGGATATTAAAGCAGAGAACTTCACTAATGCTTATAGTTATCTTGCTGTGGCTGCGTGTGTTGTTGAGTCAATTCTGACTCATTGGGACCTTACAGGAAGACATCGAGCTGCTTCATAGGGTTCTCCAGGCAGGATTCTTATGGCAACTGACACATCTTCCTGCTGTGGAGAGGGGAGTGGCTTCCCCCTGGTAACTGTTCTGTTAGCAGTCAGAATCTTATTCATGAGCTCACAATATGCTCTACCATACTTTCCTCTAACATCAGAGAATGATCATTTCTGCTCCATTTTTGACTCATGGATTAAGAGTCTTGATAAATTTTCATCAGTCCAGAGTGTTAGACTTTTAGAATTATACATTTCTTGGTATCTTGAATAGACCATTAATCTACATATTATGAACTAAAGCCCAGAGAGACCAAACTGTGATTCTACCTCTTCTTTACCAAATACATTATTTTCCTAATCTGACTAGAAGCCTTTTAAAGATGTCTTCCTTGAAGAAAAATAGAACGATAAATCATGAATGCAGTCAATTACTGTTCACTAAGTTGTTTGTGCTTGAATAAGATGACATTGCATTAAGAATTGCTTTTCTTATCATTCTGTTTACTGGGCATTTCACTGATAAAGTAGGAACTGTCTGCTCTATTACGGGCCGACAATTGTGACCACACAGTCACTCAAGTCAAATTTCTTGCCTAATTAAAATGGGAAGAGATGAGTGTACTTTAAATAGCCTCTAGATATATTATGGCCACTGTAAATTTGTCGCAAATGATTTTCGCAAATGATTCCATGTTTCTTTTTGTGTTTGGAAACTACCAGGCATCTCATCCAGAAGACAAAGATGTCCTCAGGATTCTTTTACAACAGAGCTCCAGTCCATAAAATTATTTTAAAAATAAAAAACCAGGATAAATGTTACTTTCCGTTCTAGCCCTCAGTACTTTTGTATTATATTGAAGAAATGAAATGAAGCATTATATGCGTTTGTGTCAGGATGGTTTGCTAACGTCTTCCTTCAAAAGAGTCTCTCTAGCTCTTAATCTAATGTGTTTACTTGTATGCAGTGCAATGAAATTGCTTAGTGTGCTTTGTCTCTCTATGGCTTGTGTAACTACCACTAAATGACTGAATGAGAAATGCAAATTAGGTATAGATGGGTCTAATGAGGAGACTGGCCAATCTTGCCATTCTACTGGGGGAAAAGTAAACCATCCCAGAAGCAAGAAGAGAGATCTTTGGGCCACCAAGAAAGAACCACAAAGGGAGAACCTCAATGTCTGTGTGGAGAAAGAGTGGTGGTTGAGGCCAGAATACTGAGACCATGTGACAAGCATGGTGGGTTTGCCTGCCCATAAATGCCCCTTAGGGCAGGGACCACGTGACTTAGAGACCAGGTGGCTACTGACTTCCTTCTCTGAGAATAGCTGCTATGCACAAAAGAACTCTAGCTTTAACATTGTAGCCTGTTCACTTCCTTAGCAAGCGCTGCACTCGAGCATTGTCAGAGTTCTGTGAGGCCTTGGCGATGGATTACCACACTGGGCAGAGAAGTAGAAGGCTGTGGCTGCTGTCAGAATAGGGCAAAGGTGTTTGGAGCATTGAGGCCTGTCTGTTCAATGACTCACAGGAATCTTCCTAGGGCTGATGTGGAGGTAGCTTCTCCTCCTCGCTGGGGTATCCTGGGATGTCAGATGTGACTTCCACAGGCTTTCTGCCCTTTACCACAGAGGTTTTTCTTTCCACTTTCCATGACAGTGTAATTCACAGGTATCTCTGCAATGTCTCCATTGAGTCTCTCCATGTTGACTCTTATATTTCCATCTAAATTAAGTTTTGGTTTCTCCTTTATAGAAACTTCTACCAATTAGGCCCCATTCATAATTCTTTTTAATCACTTGGACATCTTTTTTTTTTAATTGAACTTGAACTATCATTTTCTTGAATTTTTTTTTTTTGCATTGACTTCAGTGATGCCAAACAATCTTAAATGATTTCCTTACTATCTTTCCTTGGTGTTCTTTATATTCCTTAGTTGTCTATTTCAGGACTGTGCTTTTAATTCCTTACTCTTCAGTTTTCTTTCTGATTTGAATCATTATCTTCAACTATCTCTCGGGCATGAATGCTCTCATGTTATTCAAGGAAAATCCAATATTGGAATGAGTGACTTCAAAATTTTTGTACTATTCTTGTAATAATCCCACTTATTGGGGGAGATCGGGCAGTTGGTTCTTGTAGGCAGCTATTCCATAAAGGCTCACTTTACTCAAGAGGATCTTAGAACCCTTCAGAGGAGTCTGTGCGTCTGGCCAGTACATGATTTGAGAACACAGGAGGACCCAGATAGAGCTTTGTTTTTCCTTGTTTGGGGGCCACAGGCTAGAGATGGCATTCATCCCTTTTAACCTGCCTCCCATTGGGCATAATTCCCTGGTGTGATCGCACCCAACTGTGGGGGAGGCTTTGCTCTGGGGTTGGTGGACGACCAGGAGAATGGGAAATGAGTTCAAGTGAGTGCTTGGCAGCCTGGGTCCAAACTCCCCAAATGGTCTCAATCTCTTAGTATACCTGAGCCAATCTCATACACACTGAAGCTATAATATATGTAAATGGATTTTTCGCCTACTCCTCTGCATCTTAACATATTCAAATCAGATGTCATCAGAAATGTATAAACTTCTTATTACCTAAATTTTATTTTGTAGGTGGGGGAAATCAGCATCAGAGAAGTCAAATGAAAGGCTATAGCCATCCAGATAAGATCAGTCATTAACACGGAGGGATCTCCATGTGGTGCAAATGGTTAAAGGGCTCAACTCCTCACAAAAGGAGGGTGGGTTGCGACATCACAAAGGTGCTTCAGAAGAAAGCCCTGATGAGCCACTTCCAAATGATAAGCCATTCACGGTCCTAGGCAGGGCAATCCTACTCTCATGGACAGGAGTCAGAATTGAGTTGATGACAACTTGTTTATTTGAGGTGGTGGTGTTGGTGGCAGGGGTTGTAAAATTTGTTGCAAATAATAATGACCTGATGTCCAACGGGGGGAGGAGGGGGAGGGGAGCGGAGTCATTGCCTGGCCCTGCTCATCCTCACCACTGCTGGATTTGAGCTCATTCTTGCAGCCATTGGGTAAAATGATCTCTTTGATGGTCTTCCTCTTTTTTCTGCTGACCTTCTACTTTAGCAAAATATGATGTCCTTTTCTAGAAAACTTTCCCTCCTGAAAATATATTCAAAGTATAAAGTCTAATCCTGTAGCTTGGGTTTTTTGGTTTTTTTTTCGCCCTTCGTACAAGTCAGCTTTGTTTTGGACTTTGGAGAAATCATGATATTTTCATTATTCTCTGTCAACACCATAATTAAAATTCATCAGTCATCAACTGATTTATTAAACCAGAAATCACTACTCATGATTTCCACTTTAAATGAGAATCCAGCAAAATACATGTTCCCATTACCCTGCTTTCCCTCATTTTCTTGTTTACTCTATCCCTCATACGCTTTCCCCCACCTTCTCTCCCCTCCTCTTGTTCTCTGTTTCTCTTACTCTCTTCTTATTGGTACTCTTTTCTCTCTCAAAATGGTTTCGCTGTCATTCAGATCTCCTGTTAATTCTCTATATCACATTGTATTTGAAAGTTAAATTAATATAGTGATAGGGAGATGGGACACCATTGTAAACCTGTAAAAGGAGAAGCATACCTAGATTCAGGAAGAAAACTCACAAAACTCTTGAAATAAATGGTCAAGAAAATCAGATGGGTGGCAAAATCGAAGGGCTAGTGTTGTCAAATACCACAATAAAAGTAATTAAAATGAGAAATTAAGTGCCTTCTGAATTTGACAGTTAAAAATACCACTGGCCTTTGCTCTTACAATTTCCACTGACTGGTGAAGACAGATGCCCTATTGCAAGGCACGGAAGAGAAAGTAGGTGATGGAAAGTGGAGCAGAGCTGTGTCATTTGTTCTGGGAACTTGGGTGCTGTATCACTTGTCTAAGTGTCACAAGGCTTGTGACTTTAAACAACACAAGTCTGTTGTCTCACAGTAAAGAAGGCAGCTCCATATTCTCCCTCAAGGTTTTGGGGGTGGACTTTTTCTTGTCCCTCTTAGATTTTTTTGTCCCTCTTAGCTTTGATGTAAAACACTTTGTAGCTTCAGCATAACTCCATAGTCATATGTTCTAGCTACATTATACTGCTAAGCACAAATACCAAAGTAGGTGGTTTTAAAGACTAAAATTTTATTTTCTAGTTGTTCCAGAAACTAGAAGGCAAAATGCACTACGTGGCTGTGTGAAGAGACCCTTCCTTGTTGATTTCAGCTAATAATAGATGCCAATTATCCTAATAGATTCCAACTATCCTAATAGAGTCATCTGTTTCTGTACTGCCTCCCTCTTTTCTCTTATATGTGTCCATATCCATTTTGCCTTTAAAAACAACTAAGACATAGAAATAAATGCCATATAGCTAAGAAGTATGTAGATTTAGAGTCTATCCAATACTGGTATTGATTAATTAGCATAATAAAGAATAAATTCAGTTATGATCACATTTACAGGTTGTCTGTTATTGTTACTGCTCTCAAATCCATTCCAACTCACAGTGACCCTATGTCCAACAGAATGAATTATGACCCAGTCCTGTGCTGTCTCATCACTATTCTTATGTTTGACCCCATAATTGCGGCCACTGTGTGAATCCATCTCCTTAAGGGTATTCCTCTTTTTCACTGCCCCTCTATTTCCCTGAGCATGATGCCCTTTTCCAAGACCTCGTCTCTCCTGACTATGTGTTCAGAGTATATGAGACAAAGTTACCTCCACCCTCATCTCTAAGGAGTATTCTGACTGATTTGTTTCTTCTTTTAGTAGTCCGTAGTCTTTTTAATATTCTTTCCCAATAGACATAGGGACTGAAATTGAACACATATTTTTGGGACATATAATTCAATTCATAGCTCCACCTTCCCACTCTCTTTTTTCTCTGGTTTCCTCCTCTTTTTATAAAAATTCCCCCTCCCCAGGATGGACTCGAATGTACCCTGCTCCAGGTTTCAGGTATGACTTTATGGTCACTAAACTGATACAGCCTGAAAGACCCTCCTCCCAAACTACGTCACATCACTAATACTAGGGCCTAGAATATCTTTGGGCATAGGATTCAATCAATAGCAACTGAAAAGAAGAGTCAGGACGCACAGTCAGGCTATCAATAAAGCCCTCAACATATCCTGTGTACATAAATTATTTCCTTTTAAGAATGTATAGTCCTTTGAGAATCCTGCTCCTCTTTTCTTACCCATATCTGTCCCAGTCACAAGTGGCCCTACACTATTAAGCCCCTGTCCACAGTTCCTTGTAATGTCATCCATAACTGTGGTCTAATGGTGTCTCTAATCTGTAAATAATTCATCTATTCTTATCACTTAAAGATTTTGAGTGCCAAAAATTATAAGTAAGTGTTCAATAACACTAGTAAAAATCTGACTTTTATGGAGCTTATAATCTAGTTGGGAATACAAAGAACACCAAAGATAAATAGTGTCCTAGTATCATATCTAAGAAAAAAGTCTTTCAAACTATGTAGTCTGAATTAAAAACCTCTATCTGCTAATTACTACCTGTGAAACTGTGGGCATGTCAAATTCTGAGTTCCTTCCCCTTCCATAAAATAGGACAGCTGATATGGATAAGCATAAAACACATATCAAATATGTCCCTTTTTCCATTGTCCACTCTCTAACCTGGCTTGCAGAAATATTGTATCTCCATGCTTTATAAATAAATTCAAATGAAACAATATGCAAGTGTCAGAATTCTTCCCCTCATGGAAGACTGGGATTTGATCCCCACCCAATTCAGTGGAGGCTCGCGTATTGTGATGAGTGTGACCAGGTTTCAGCAAAGCTTCCAGACTAAGACATACAAGAAAGAAAGGTACAGCAGTCTAATTCCAAAAATGAAACTTTATTGATGCCAAACAGCTTATCTATAGTTGATCACAGGGAATGATACATGAACAGATAGCATTTATTTTGTATCATTTTGCATGATATCTCCATAAGTAAGGGACCAGCTTGACTGTAATCACCACCAAGAAGAGAAACAATAAAGCAGAGTAATAGAAAGAAAGATATTATGATTTTAGAACAGGTGGCCAAGGAATGCCCCATTGGTAAAGTGGCATTTGGAAAGGAAGCTGAAGGAAATAAGAAAGCAAATAACTACAATATTGTAAAAAAGATCATTTTAGACCGAAAAAGAAATGATGCAAAAGCACTGAACACTGAGAAAAAGTGAGATTCGTTAACTACAGTAAAAGGAGGATTATGATGAGTATACTGAGTATTCTGGAATGATGTGCACATAGTTACTAAATTAGGGGATTTAATTTAAAGAGGTTTTTTCTAGTTATTAGATTGAAAATTATTAGAATAAAGCAAAAAAAATCTACTAAGCTATTGCAACATAACAAATCAAAGATGCTGATAGGTTTGATCTGGAAGTTGGTGGAACTGATACAAAGGTGTTGCACCTTCGATGTATTTTGAAAATAGCATCAATATGAGTAACTGTTATGTTATCTGCAGAATGTGAAAACAAAAGAAGAGTCCAGGATGACTATTTAATTGTAGACTAAGTAATTGGAAAAATAGAATTGCCATTTATTGAGAAGAATGAACTGAGAATAAACAACAGGGACTGAACACTTTCTTAAGTGTGAGAGGCCAGTCACCAATCCGAGTTGAGGCTTAAACTACACCGCTAATTCTACAGTGAAAAGGTATACACAATCTGAAAACAAACATTTGGGAGTTATCAGTGATGGAAAGCAACTGATATAAAGAACTATTTGGGAAAATAAAATCATCTAGGGTAGTAGTTACACAATTTGATATCAAGTTGAATGCCAACTTGATAAATAATAATAAAGGGATGGACTCTATCCTGTAATCAGGTCACACCCTGGTGATCCCTCCTTGTGAGTGTGGCCTTCTCATGAGGATTCTGAGATTTCCTCTCTTCCTTCCTGGAGGCAAGACACACTCTCTGATTCAGATATAACAAGCCACCTGGAGGCTCAGTGATGGCAGATGCTTATACCACCACTGGGCCCACAGGACTTTCCACCTACCGGTGTATGATCTGCCTGCATTTGACACCAATGCATGTGTTATATAAGTCCTAAGAGGAATTCAGAGTGTTGAACTTATGGACTAATATCAAATTTACTGATTTTATTGGGATGGAAATAGGATGTTTTCTTAGTATATAATTACTCTTTGATAAAGAACTCACTCCTAGACATACATGAGTCTCCCTAGACTTGTTCCTCCAAAGTACCAGGACTCAAAACACCTAGGAAGTGAGTATAAAATTTAATAGGAGAGAGAAAAGATACATATTCAAGGACTGTTTGCTGAAATGTCCAATTATATAAGACAGAAATCAGCAACAAATTTAAGAAACTATGAAGAAGCAGTTGATGACATTGAGAAACCAAAGACAGGGTTTCAGGAGTGTCCTGATTGTGCTGTAGGCATCAGACTACTAGCTATGAAGCAAACTAGTTACATTCATTTGCTATTTCTCAGAAGGATGAGGCTATCTGTTCCTTGAAGATTTACAGCCTAAAGAAGGACTTTATGAATTTTAAATCAATTTGATGGGAGTATGTTTGTTTGATGCTTGGAAACCAAGTGAAGAACAAAACTCATTTGAAGGAAGAGTGATAAACTATATCAAATTATATCAAAAGGTGAGTTAGAACCCAAAATTATATGATATATTTAACCGCTTAGAGGTTTTTGATGGCCTTGGAAAGAGGTGAAGCAGGAGGACACAAGTATTATTAGCTTGGGACAAGAAATAATCAAAAAATTGGATTAGGGAGAATGGAAATAGTTTAATTTTCTATTAAGAAAATGAAGTTGCAGATGAAGGATAAAGATAGTAAAGCAAAGTAAGATGGTTTTAATGGGAAAATATTTTCATGCTAACACATTTCATAATCAATAGGTTCACTTATAGTTTTATATTTCTTGTATATGGCACACTTGTGTATATTTTCAATCATTTTATTGGGGGCCTGCACAACTCTTATCACAATCTATACATCCATCCATGGTGTCAAGCACATTTGTACATGTGTTGCCCTCATCATTCTCAAAACATTTGCTTTCTACCTGAGCCCTTGGCCTCAGCTCCTCATTTTCCTCCTCACTTACTATTGTCCCTGCCCTCATGAACGCTTGAATATTTATAAATTATTATGTTGTCATAACTTACACTGTCCAACATGTTTCTTCACCCACTTTTCTGTGTCCATACATCAGGAAGGAGATTATATGTATATCCTTGCAATCAATTCCTCCTTTCTGCCCCACCCTCCTTTCTCCCTCCTGGTATCACCACTCTCACCACTTGTCCTGAAGGGATCATCTGACCGTGATTCTTTGTGTTTTCAGCTCCTACCTGTACCAGGTACATCCGCTGGTCATGCTGGATGTAAGATAGAATTTGGATCATTACAGTGGGGGTTGGAGGAAGCATTTATGAGCTAGAGGAAAGTTGTATGTTTCATCACTGCTACACTGCACCCTGACTGACTTGTCTCCTCCCTGCAACCCTTCTGTAAGAGAATGTCCAGTTGCCTACAGATGCTCCCCAAACCTCACTCACCCTCATTCACAATGAATTTTTTTTGTTCTTTGATGCTTGATACCTGATCCTTTCAGCACCTTGTGATCACAGGGGCTGGTGTACTTCTTCCATGTGGGCTTTCCTGCTTCTGAGATATATGGCTGCTTGTTTACCTTCAAGCCTTTAAGACCCCAGATGCTACATCTTTTGAAAACCAGGCACCATCAACTTTCTTCGCCACATTTGTTATGCACCCATTTGTCTTCAGCAATAATATCAGGAAGGTGAGCACACAATGACATGATTTTTTTGTTCTTTGATGCCTGATACCTGATCCCTTCAACACTTTGCAATCATACAGGCTGGTTGGCATACTTCTGTTTTTTATTACTTTCTTTTTTTAATTAAAAATCATTTTATTGGGGGCTCATACATAGTTTTTCACAATACATATATAAACATTCTGTACCAAGCACCTTCACATGCCCACTGCTATTATCATTCTCCAAACATCCGCCTTTCCCCTTAAGCCCTTGATATCAGCTTTTTTCCTTTCCCCTCTTCCCCTACTCTCCCCTCCCCACCAACCCTCAATACTCTATAAGTTATTATTGTTCTGTCACATCTTACACAGTCTGGCCTCTCCCCCAACCCACTCCTTTGATGCCCATCCTTCAAATAGGAGCTTATGTGTATATCCTTGCAGTTGGTTCCAAGTCTCTCCATCCCACCTTCTCTCCAACCATCCAGCAGCTTCAATCTCACCACTGGCCTGAAGGGGCTCATCTGTCCTGGTTTCCCTATGTCTCCAGCTCCCCCCTTCACCAGCGTACCTTCTCCAGTCCTTCTGGATTTGTAAGGTAGAGTTGGGATCATGATCATTGGGGAGAGGAAGGCTTTAGGAACTAGAGGAAATTTAGATGTGTCATCATTGCCTGGCTGCACCCTGACTGGTCTGCCTCCTCCCCATGCCTCCCCTGTAAAGGGGTGTTCAATTACCCACCAGTGGGCCTTAGGTCCTCACCCTGATTTTCCCCTCATTCATAATGATGTGATTCTTGTTCTTTGATTCTCAATATCTGCACCCTTCGGTCCCTCTTAATCACACAGGCTGGTTTTCTCCTTCCATGTGCGCTTCGCTGTTTCTGCGCTGAACAGCGACTCATTTATCTTCAAGTCTTTGAGACTCCAGACATTCAACCATTTGGTAGCTGGGCACCACCGTTTCTTCTACTCTGCTTGCCTCTGTATCCATTTGTCTTCAGCAATCATATTGTGAGTCAATTGGTCCATTGATATTGATTTTTGTTCTTTGATGCCTGATACCTGATTGTTTCAGCGCCTCATGTTCGCACAGGCAAGTGAGCTTTTTTTATGGTGGGTTTGTTGCTCCTGAGCTAGATGGCTGCTTGTTTATACTCAAGCCTTTAAGGCCCCAGATGCTGTACCTTTTGATAGCTGGGCACCATCAGCTTTCTTCACCACTCTTGCTCATGCTCCCAAATGTCCTCAGTGGGCACTTTGAGGATGTGTGCACACAGTGATATGTTTTGTTTTGTTTTGTTTTTTCCCCATTTGGTGTCTGTTGACTAGACCTTTCACCATCTTGTAGCCATGCTGGCTGTTGTGCCTCTTCTCTGTAGGTGTGAACTCTTCTCAGGTAAATGGTCTATTGTTTATCTTCAGGCTTCTAAGAACACAGATGATATATCCTTTGATAGTTGGGCACCATCAGCTTTCTTCACCATATTTGCTTATGCACTGATTTTATTTCAGTGATTGTGTTCGGCCAGTGAGCCTCATGGAATATGAGATTCATAGAACAAAGTGTTCTTGCATTGAGGGAGCAGCTGGGTGAGGGCCCAAGGTCCACTTGCTAACCTAGTATTTGACCTATAGATATGTTCTTAAGTTTATTCCATCCTTATAATAGATCATTGCATTTATGTATAGAAATACCTATGTTTAGACCTCTGCAAGTACCCTTTGCCTTCTAGTTCTTTCTTCTATTTCCTTCCATCTCTCTCTTGTCCCACCATCTTGTTCCACCTTCATTGGTATTTCAGCGGTTCCTCACAGATTCATCGTCCTTTCTTAATCCCTATCAAGCCTCCCAAACCCTCCTTTCCATTGATTCCAGACCACTTGTTGCTCCCCCCATCCACAAGTCTACCTATGTCCCCTTCTTCTGCCCTCTCTTGTGCCCCACAGGAACCGTCGGACCTGTCATTCTTTACTCTTGTCTCTCTGACCAGGAGTGCTCCCTTCATGATTCGGTTCATTTTTTTTTGGGGGGGGGGGTGTCAGTCCGCAGTGCTTCACCACCATGTGATTCCCAAAGTGTCCTGTGTCGCTATCTGCTTCAGTGGGGAGCCAGGCACATCTCTATTTTTAACACATTTTTCCTTTTGTTGTGTCTTGAGAAGCTAATATTCCACTTAATGGAAATGCTTAGGAATTATGAGAACACATATACCTGTTATAATTAAAAAATTATTCAGTCATGAAATAGCACTGTTTATAGAATATTGAATGAGGAATGCATCCCAGAGGTGTAAAAGTGGTTTCCATACATCCAGATAAGCTTTGTCAGTGTACATATGGTTTCCTATGTGTCATTTGGAAGTTATAGATTGGGCAATGTTGTAATTTTCAAGTGAAAAACCTGTTTCCACATCAATACCTTAGCTATAAGCAAATCACTCACACCTCCTACATCTGTTTGCAAGCACCTCCATTACCACTAACACAAAGGTGTTTCCATGAGCATTAATTTGATTACCGCATAATTTACCTCCAGGAGGAAAAGTGAACAGTGGAGAGGTGGAATGAATAGGAGCAAAAGTGACCAGGAATAGAATGTGAACTTTCATTCAAGATGCTTTCCATTGGGCAACTTACTGTGAGCTCAGACATCAAAAGAATAGGAAGAGTCCTTTGTTATGTAAAAACATGTCGAGTAAGATGGGAGTCAAATAATGCAGTGCTCCAACAGGCTGAGAAGTATTGACCTGTCAAGGGCTCTACAAGGTGATGCAGAGAATGCAACACTAAGAGGGAGACTCAAGCAACAATAATGTACAAACACTGTAGGGTGCCTTAATGTGGTACCACATGTTTACAACAAGTTTCATAGAATAAAATAAATTGACTATGTAGGGGTGGGGATGATGGGACTGATGGTACCAGGGTGGATGTTGGTGTGGGTGTTGACCGATTCAGGGATGGGAGGATAGTGGGTGGTTCAGGGTCAGTGGCAGGGTGGGTGTGGCAGGTCAATAGGAATTGATGAAGATTAATATAACACAGTGAAAAATTTGAAACCCAAATGGAGATTGAGCATGATGGTGGGACGAGAGGAAGTATAGGGAAATAGAGAAAAGAATTGGGGATTAAGGGGCATTTATAGAGGTTAAATACAGGCATGTACATAAGTGCATATATTCATATGACAATAGGAAAATAGATCAATATGCATTTCTTATAGGGTTATAATTAGGACAGCAGATGGGCATTGGACCATCATCAGGTACTTTCTCAGTGCAAGAATATTTTGTTCTATTAAATTGGCATTCCATGATGTGTACCTCCCTGACACTATCGCTGAAAAAAAATGTGTGCATAAACAAATGTGGTGAAGAAAGCTGATGGTGTCCAGCTATGAAAACATGTAGCATCTGGGGTCATAAAGGCTTGAAAGTAAACAAGCGGCCATCCTGCTCAGAAGCAACAAAGCCCACATTGAAGAAGCAGTTTGTGGGACCAAGAGATGCCAAATGGATCAGTTATCAGGTTTCAAGAACAAATAATCTTAACATTATATACTCACTGTCCTGATATGATCACTGGGGACAATATGTGCACAAACAAATGTAGTGAAGATAGCTGATGGTGCCAAGCTATCAAAAGATGTGAGTCTTGTGTCTTGAAGGCTTGAAGGTAAACAAGTGGCCATCTAGCTAAGAAGCAAGCTTACATGGAAGAGGAACACCAGTCTGAGCAACCACAAGGTGTTAAAGGGATCCGGTATCAAGCATCAAAGAACTAAAAATTATATCATTATAAATGAGGTGGAGTGCATATTGGGTACCCAAAGCCCATCAATAAGTGAAGCGACATCCTCTTATAGAGGTGTTGCAGCAAGATGAGCCAATCTAGGTACAGTGTAGTAGCAAAGAAATGTGCAACTTTCCTCTGGTTCTCAAATGCTTCCTCCCACCGACTATCATGATCCCAATTCTACCCAAGACAGATTCAGCTAGACCAGTGGATGTACATTGGAGTCAGAAACATGGGGAATTTAGGATAGATGATCCCTTGGGACTGGTGTGGGGAGTGGTGACACTGGGAGGGTAGAGGGATAGTGGAGTAGAAAGGGGGAACTAATTTCAGAGATCTACATGTGACCTCCTCTCTGGGGTGTGGACAGCGGGGGGGGGGAGAAGTTGAAACATTGAACAGTGTACAATATGGAAGAGGTAAAAACAATTTGTAATTATTAGGAGTTCATGGGGGAGAATAAGGGGGAGGGAGAATATGGGGAGATGGAATTTAAGAAAAAACACTAGAGGAAAGGGGGAAAGAGAAGCTTATGCTGGGGGCACAAGTAGAAAATGTTTGGAAATGAATGTGGCAATATGTATACAAGTGCGCTTGATACAAATGATGTATTAAATGTTATGAGCTGTAAGAGCTCCAAAAAATCTGTATTAATAAAAAAGATAAGTTATACAATCACAAAAAAACAATAAATGGACTATGAGCTAACTATTTTTATCACCCCTCATCACATCTATCCCAGCTTCAAAATCAAGGGAAATATGTTACCAAATCCATCTTACCTAGCAAATATTAATATGACTCAATTGGTCAACATTTATCAAAGATGTTGGATATGTTAGCACCAGCAATATAGTGAACTGCCACCTGCAAGGTCAGCAGGTGACACCACCAGCCACTCCACAGAAGAAAGACGGAGCTTTCTACTCTTGTGAAGAGTACGGTGGTCTTGGACATTCACAGTGCCCCTGCCCTTCTACCATATCTCACAGGTTCAATATGAGTTGCCATCAAGTCGATAGCAGTGAAATTGTTTGGGGTTTGGACTGGTTATCAGAAGTCACCAGGCCATGCAGAAGTACACCATATTTGATCAAGTAGCCCAAACCAATCACTCCCAGTGAGTCAATGCCAACTTATCCTGACCACGGAGGACAGGGGGCTCTTCCCCTGTGAGTTTCTGAGCCTCATCTTTCTCTTGCAGAATGGTTGGCAATTTCACCACAGACCTTGTGATCAGCAGCCCGACTAGTAACCACTCTGCCCCCTGGGCTCCTCTGGTAAAGCAGCAATGCAGGGGAAACAAGAGGAAGGTCCTTGACAAGATGAATTGTCACAGTGACTGCTCAAACATAAGAACCATAAGAACATAGGTTCAAACATAAGAACCATTGTGAAGAGGACACAGGACTGGGCAGTGCTTTGGGTGGTTGTACCTAGCTCACTTTGAGTGGGAAACAGTTCAACAGCATCCACCCAAAACAACACAATGTGTTTTTCATTCCAGGGAGATTACAAGGTCTTAAATATCAAACTACTTAGAATCCTGGCCCAGCCAAAGTTACACAAAACCTTCATGATCAGCTAGAATAGCATCTTCCCAGTGTTATTTACAGTTTACACAGAGTTTGGTAAGTACATAGTGAGCATTTAATAAATATTTCCAATTGAAACTGGAGTCATTATTTCAATGATATTTATGCTCCTTTAGTCCATTTATGCCTTTGCAGAATCAATAAAGCACAAGTAAACATCTTCCTGGTATTCTCTGCTTACAGTCAAGATCCATTTGGCATAATAGTATCACATGCTCCAGGTCCTCTTCTGAATGCACCCGAAAACTCCAGTAGCTCCCTGTCAATGTGCTGCTGCAACTGCTGCTGGATTTCATACCAGGGATATTTTTCTGTAATCCGCATTCTGAGAGGTCACCTTTCTGGGGAATGGATATGGATTTCTTTCCGTCAGTTGTCCCAGTAGCTGTCTCTAAATCCCTGGCCTACTGTGTGGGCGCTTCCAGTGCTGCATCAGCTTATTGAAATGGTATTCCATCAACGCATAGAACCTTGCTTTTGACTAATGCTTTCAGTGTAGCTTGAACTTCTTCCTTCAATACTGTGGCTCTTGCTCGCATGCTACCTCCTGAATGTTATTAACCAGTTCTTTTTGGTAGAGTTACTATATGTATTCTTTACACCTTCATCTGCTATTTCCTGCATCATTCAATATTTTTTCCCTAAGAACCTTTCAAGATTGAAACTTGAGGATTAATTTTTTTCTTAAATTCTTTCAGATTAAGTTATGCTGAACAAACCCCTACCTATTTGATTCTCTCTGTCATTGAACACTTCATTTTAATATTTTGCATTTTCTTCCTGAGCTGCCCTTTGAAATTTTCTATTCGACTCTTTGGCTTCATCAATTCTTCCATTTGCCTTGGCTCCTCTAGGATTAACAGCAAGTTGCAGAACTCTTTTAGCATCAACTTCGGTCTGTTCTTCCTTTCCTGTCTTTTTGATGACTTTGAGCTTCATGAAAGATGTTCTTGATATCATCAGATCTGTCCTAAATCTTTATCATGGCAAATATGTTCTTGAAATTCAGGTGAGGTAGACTCCAGTTTTGTAATTTGGACGTGTTTAATTTTTTTAAGCTTCAGCATGAATTTACATATGAGCAATTGATGGTCTGTTCCATAATCAGACCTTGTTCTGGTTTTAGCTGCTGATGTCGAACTTCTCTGTAGGCAATTTTATTCCTGTGCATTCTCTCTGGATAATCTGTGTATAGTCAGTCATCTTTTGCATTTTTGGGGGAAAAGAGGCATTTTCTATGAACAAGTTATGGTTTAAAAAAATTCCACCATGGTATCTCCAGCTTGGTTTCTATCACCACAGCCCTATTTTTCAATTACTCTTTCTTCCTTTGTATTTTCAAATTTTGTATTCCAATCACCAATAATTATTACATGTTGGACCAATTTCCAACTAAAAAAAATGGTTGAATTCTTCAACTTCTCCATCACCAGCTTTGGTTGGTAATTTATAAATTTTAATGATAGAGATAGATCTTTAAATGTTCTTTCTAATAAAGAATGCCACACTATATCTCTTTATTGTGTTATTCCTGGCAAAATTCACATGGTTTTCTGATTCACAGTGTCCAATGCCATTGCATTTCAACTCACTAACACATAGAATAATAATCAGTAAGTGTTGCATTTCACTTTTGACGACTTTCAGTTTTCCTTGTTTCATAGCACATACGTTCCAAGTTTTCATTATTAGCATATTCTTCTCAGCCGTTTCTTCTTACCTTGATTTGTGTCTCATCAGCAAAGGAAAAGCCCAAAGGTTCCACTCCCACAAGCTTTCTTCCATGTACATCACCATGGTTAACGCTGCTCCGAAAAGGCAGCCCTTTCATCAGTCACATTTGGAGTGCCCTCTGACCCAGTGGGCCCATCTCTGACAATGTTCTCCTCCCATTCACCATGTCTCTGGTATCTGACAATGTTTCAATGCTTTGAGGTATTTTCCAGCAGATTTTAAATTACTTTTCTGATGTCTACATCCAAACCATGACTTTTGTCGTTTTCTTCCCACCTTATTTTCTAACAATGATTTCTTTGCCAAAATATTTGCAGATATTCTTACTCTTTTCAGAACATCACCTCCTCTTCTCTCTTACATAATGACTGGATTTTTATTATACTGTGGATATTGTGATGTTATTATGGAGCATTCTGATGGCCTCCCTTTCACTATATCAACTGTTGCATCCTTATGTTTCTACAAATCTGAACTCCCTGGAAAATCACTTTTACCATACATATTGTTAACATGAATCTTAAATATTATTTTATCCTCCTTTATAAGGGTCCCTGGATGTGAAATGGGTTATTCATTGGACTGCTTGCTACAAGGTCAGATGTTTGAAACCACAAGTACTTTGAGGGAGAAGGATGAGGTTTTCAGCTAATATAAAGATTTAGTCTTGACAACTTACATGGGCAATTCTACTCTGGCCTATTTGGTCACTATACATCAGAATGGACTCAATTTCAGTGAGGTTTTTTGTATTGAACTTTTATCACCTTGTTATGTGCATCTAAGCAGTGTACCTGCTGATTACACCACTAATGATGATAGGGTTTCTAAAATAGCCACTCATTCAGAAATTATTTTTCTCATTCCAAGTTCATTATTTTTCTTAGTCCATAGTTGGTGCTCAAAATCTATCTCGTCCCTAATTTCACATTTCTAGTATGTTTTTTTGTGAACTAGTTGAGGGGATTACATTTCAGATCTTTTTAACTTTTTTCCAGATGAATTTTGTATTCATCAACTTAAATTATCAGACTTCCCATTTATTTTGTCCTATCCTTTTATCTCTTCTCCCTTTGTACACTATTATCTTCACTTTCATCCACGTTAACACCTGTCTACCCTCTAGTCTATTGTTCCACCTTGTCTTCTTTTACCTTTCACTCAAGGGAATCCTCAGTGTCTGTTGCTTTTGTCTGAAAGCTTTGCAATGACTTTTCCTCATATAATTGTGTCATCATACAATATCTGTACTTTTGATACTGACACACATCATTCAAGATAATGTTCTCCAAATCCATCCATGCTACAACGTACTTTATCATTCTAATATTATATAGCTGTGTGGAGTAACCATTGTAGGTTTGTAATGAAGTTTATCTATCTTTCCTGCCACAGATGTATATTTAGATAATTTTCATCTTCTTGTTAGCGTGAACAGTGCTGTAATGTACATGGATGGAAATATATCTGTATGGGGGCTCTTACTTCTTCAGGGTGTTCGCCTCGTAGAGGGATTGCTGGGTCATGCAGTATTTCTATTCCAAGTTGTCTGAAGAAATGGCTTAACACTTTAAACATTAGTTGGACTGTGTTAAAGTCTTACTAAAAGTGTATAGAGGAATCCAGTATCTCCGTACTCTCTCCAACCTTTGTTACTTTCAGATTTTGGATTTTGTTTGTTTGTTTTTGAACTTTGCCCTCAATGATGAAGGGAGAGGCTATCTCTCTGTTTTTTTTATTTGTTTCTCTGATATGGCTCATAATCTTGAGCATCTTTCCTATGTTTGTTACACTCCTGGATGTTGTCTTTGGTGAACTCAGACTGAGTTATTCATCTTTTTCTTGTTGAGTTATTGAAATTTTCTATAGATTTTAGATATGAGTTCCTTATTCTGTGTATCATTGTCAAAAACATATTTTCTCTGTCTGTGGGTTCTCTTCATGATGAAGTACTTTGATTCATGTTGTCATCTAATTTTTAGAACTTCCCAGTCATGTATTTTGTCTTCTGTTGTATGTGTGTTTCTCATTATGTTTTATAAGGTGTTTATTTGAGTCTTTAAGTTTGATTTTCATTTCTTGTTGATGATATTTATAGCTCTAAGATTTACATTGAGGTCTTAATCTATCTTGAGTTCACTTTTGTATAGGGAGTGTGGCATGGGTACAGTTTCATTCTTTGGCAAATGGAAACCCAATATTATCAGCATCATATGTTAAAGAGACTATCTCTTCACCATTTAGTGTATTTTAGCCCTTTTTCTAAGTGGACTTATCTGTAAGAGGATGATTTATTTCTAGGCTTTCCACTATGTTCCATTGGTCTGCATGTTCCATTTTGTATCATTTTCAAGCTGTTTTGACTACTCTGGCTGGGTAGTAGCTTCTGAGGTCAGGAAGTGAGAGGTTTCCTATATAAGTCTACTTCATAAGTATTAATTTGGATGTACTGGGCCTTTTCCTTTTCATATAAGATGATGATTAGTTTTTCCACTTTAAAAAAATTATTCTGGTATCTGGATCTGAATCGCATTCTATTTATAGATTGTTATGGGTAATAGTGACTTTTTCACAGTGTGAGGTCTTTCTACTCACAAACATAGAACATTCTTTCACTTGCAGATCTCTTTTGCTTACTCACAGTAGTGCTTTGTAGTTTTCTTAATATAAGTCCTTTGTTACTCTGGCTAGGTTTATTCCTAAATGCTACACCTTTGGAGTGGTTATTATTCATTGGATTGTTTTATTGATTTTCTGTACCAATTTCTCTTCCTTAAAATGAAAGAATCTGAATGATTTTTGTTTGTTGACCTTGTATTCTGCCAAACCTTTCAATTATCTCCAACATTATATTTGGTCAAATCTTTGGTATTTTCTACATAAAGAACCATATCATCTGCAAAAGAATTTTACTTCCTTGTCAACGTAAATGCCTTTAATTTTGTTGCTGTTATCTAATAGCTCTTGCTAAAACTTCCAGCTGAAGATTTCATTAGGGTAACCTTGTCTATTTCCTGTTCACAGTGAGAACTCTTTCAGTTTCTCCTCGATAATCAAGAAATTGGTTATTGATTTTGCTAACATGAATCTTATTATTTTGAAGAATTTTGTTCTACTCTTATTTTGCTAAGGATTTTTAATCAAAAAATGGGTGCCAGATTTGTTGAATAGCTATTCAACATCAATTGATATAATCATGTAGCTATTTTCTTTTGTATTATTTATACATATTACATTGATTGCTTTTCTAATGTTAAGTCATCTTTATATACCTAATATGAATTCCAATTGATCATAGTGTATTATATTATGATACTTTGTTGAATATTGGTTAAGATTTTGTTCAGAATTTTTGTTTTTATGCTAATAAGATATATTTGTCTATAATTTTCACTTTTGGAGATGTCTTTGCCTAGCTTTGTTATAGAGGCTATGCTTGGGTCATAGAATGAGTTTGGCAGTTTGCTCTCCTTTTTCTATATTCTTGCATAGGGTGTGAGAATTTGTGTAGAATTTTTTGGTGATGGTGGTAGTTTTTTGATGAGCTGATGTGTCTTTTCTTTGGATTTGTTGAGGTTTTCTAATTTTTTTCAGTGTTAATTCAGGTAGATAAGATGTTTCTAGAAATCAACCATTTCATTCAGGTTTTCAAATTTCTTAGAGTTCAGTCTTTCAAAGCATTTCTTTATTTGATTATCTTTTGAGCTGACCCTTTTTTTCCTTAGTCTTGAAATTTGCCTATGTGCTGACTTAATTAGAGTTCTGTTATTTATCTCTAGGATCTAATATCCTCTGCAATAGCTATGCAGGTCTCATACATAAAATTCATGATTGATACGGCTTACTAAGAAAGTTGAGTTGCAATGCCAATCATAAACCTTCAGGATCAAGTTGCTTATCAGGACAGTTGGCAAAGTGCTAATATATGCTCAAAGTATATACCACTCTGTGATAAACCTCAACTTGAAGGCATTCATTCGATTTAAGAACCATGGGACAATCAGCCCAACTTCCCCATGTGCACAGAGGCATACAGCACTCCAAGCCAACCTCATGAACAAAAGCACACAGCTTTATTTGATCTGGTGCTTGAAAAATTCCATCAATCTGCTCTATGCTCTGACTCCTGGTTCTGCTGGTGCTCCTTTCATGTTGCAGTTGTCATCTGGATCAAGGACATTCACTGCTCCATGTTCTCTAGTCCACACCTGACTCTTGCTGGTAAGAGGGCATCTTTCAGACACAGTAGGATGGCATTCCTGGAAGCTTGCTTGCGATACTCACAAGTGAGTCCTATCTGTATCTTCCCCAACCTTCTTACTAGATCCATGCAGGGAAAAGTCTTTGGTGGATTTAGAGACTTTGCTGGAAGAGGCACATTAGATAATTCACTCTCCTTGCAGCATCTTCTCATTCTTTTCCTTGTGATATTGATGAACAGTTGGTTAATCTCATAGTTTCTTTCACATAATCAACTTCTTATCTTTTTTTTCTATTTCTTCTAAATGTTAATTCAGCTATTTCTGATTTAATTTATTATCTTCTTGTGACTAATGTTTATATTATTGCTCTTGTTCTAGTTGTTCAAGCTGTTGTTAATTTTGAAACTGTCTTCTCATTTGATATGTGCTTTGGATAGTATATATTGCCCTCTGAATAGTAATTTTGCTGTATTCCAAAGGTTTTAGTATGTTGTGTCTTCATTCTCATTTATCCCCAGGATATTAAAATTTTCGATTCTTATTTTTTCAGTTACCTAGTAGTTTTTAAGTAAGGTATGGTTCAATTTCCCTTCTTGCTATTATTGATTTTATAATGTTGTGGTCTTTTAAATTTACTGATCAATTCTTTTAAATTTATTGAGGCTTGCTTTGTGATCTAACATCCTGGAGAATGTTTCATGTGTACTGGAAAAGAATATATATTTGAATATATATATATATATATATATATATATATATTCTTTGGTGGGATGTTCTAAATATGTCTAAGATATAGTTAATTAAATGTGTTTTTTGGTATCTTTATTAAATTTCTTCCAGATATCTTGTTTTTCCTCTAGAGTGATGTGTTAAAGTCACCAAGAAAAAGTCAACCAGCTTAAGGCAGTAATGTTCTAAAGAAAAAAAATATGAGATTGAAACAGGGAATCAGAGCTATCATTTCATAATGAGGCAAAAAAGAAGAAGTAGAAAAGCAATCAATGCGAAATATTCAAGCTAAGAGAAAATATAGCGCCCTCTAAACAAGAACAGTATGATTGTAGTGTAATCTCTTTCTAGTCTATAAGAGTTTGATTAATGTATTTTGCATTTATTTATTATGCTTCTATCTTCTTGTTCAATATTCCCATTAAGTATTATATAACTGTGTTATTCTGGGTTGACTAGGGAAACAAATCCAGAGACACTCACAGGTGTGTAAGAGAGAACTTTATGTCAAAGAGCAATTGCACATTAAGAAAATAATGGCGATTGAGTGGTACATACCAGAGGGAATCCGCAGAAATCAGAGCAGGAGAGTTACTAAGAAGGAAATTCCATCTGCTGGGTCACGGGAGGAGCATCATAAAGATAAGTAAGCACAGATCCACAAGGTTTTGAGGAGCTGGGGGTTTGGGATTATCACAGTGGAGGCCTGTTAGGGTTTGATCTTAGTTCTGCCACTGTGTCAGCTGGAACCAGGATCATTTAGAGCTGGCACAGGGACTTTATCTCAACACAGCCACAATTTCCCCATGGGGCAGAGATTAAATCCCTCTCACCCTGAGATCAGGAATCAGGGATCAGCTATATTGTTATTTTTGCTTCCTTCTCTACTTTCTATCCCCCCACAGTCTCAGCAAGCTTAGTTTCTTGGGGCTTTGTTGTTGTTGTTGTTGTTTGTTTGTTTGTTTTCTTTACTTATTTTTCTTTTTCTTTTCTCTTTTCTCTCACATTCTCACATTCTGGCTGAAATCCAGACCACTTCCCTTAGCCTAGGGCGTTTACCGCTGCCCTCCGACCAGCTGGCAGAACCCCACACTGTACAGTGCAACCTGAGGCAGGGGAAAGCCCACCAACTCTCCCCCAGGAGATATCCTGCCAAATTCTTCTGTGGGAAATTCTTCCTACTTTTCTGCCTGCTCTTTCTCATCAATGCTTAACACGTGAATGGGGAAATTCTGCCCACCTTCTTCAGGGGAAGTCCTGCCTGCATGGCTGGAGGAGCTCCTCTCCATCCTCTGTGCTCCCATGAGATTTGTTTTTGTTTGTTTTTAGGTTTTGGGGGGGGCATCACTGCCCTCTGGTGGTGGGAGTAGGAGGCCCAGCCTTTGCTCCTGTGGAGTCACTATTGGAATTGAATGTCCATCCCAGTGGGCTGCAGTCCCATGCACAACCACTATGCCACCGGGGCTCAGCCCTTTTTTTTGTTTTTGTTTTTTGTTTTTATTTTTTTCCATGAAAAGAACATTTCTCTCACCTGCTATCATGTCTCACATGGCCTAAAACAGATTGGCCAAGACTTGCCAAAATTCCACACTGCTGTGGGAACCTCTGCCCAACTTCTCCAGTGATCTACCTGACCAGGGCAATTCAGCCCACCATTTGTTGTGTATAACACCAAAGTGGAAAACCCACCAGAATTCTGTGGAACTCTCAAGGGGTAGCCCACACATCCTCTGCAGTGCCCCAAACTGCCATGGGCCACACCATCACACCTTCTTGTGAGATCACTCACTACAGCACCATCCTCGTGAATTCACAACAATCCAACCAGCATACCCTGAGAGGATCATCCAACTTTCCCTCCACAAAACAGAATACTGGTTGACTAGGGAAAGACTGAAGCCACAGAAAGATAACATGGTAGGTCAATTCAAGAGCGAAATTAGTTGCAGGGAGTTCAAAGAAGTATCCTATGAATGTCCCAGAGAGAGTCAGTCCTCTTCACCTCCCTAGAAAATGCCACCTGGTTCATCTAAAATAATGCAATGTAAACAGCAATCAGCCCCAACAACCTCAACGTAAAAATAAGAGATAAAAAGAGATGCCCTGAACCTAATACTGTTCATGCAAAAAGCAGCAGACATTAATCCGCCACAAAAAGAAAATTTTTCAGCTGCTTGGAGTCATACAGGATATGAGGGAAACAATAGACGAGACAGATGAAATGTAGAGGAGATAAAGTCCATACACCAAATGGAAATATAAGAATTTAGGAATAAGATAACAAAAATCGGTAGCAGATTCCCGGAGTTTGCGAATTGACTGGAGAAGGAAAAGAACTGCACTAGTGAACTGGAGGACAGCCAAGCAAAATTTAACAAATGTGAACAAAAATCTAGTAGGAGCATCAGATAAGTTGAAGAAAACCTGTAAGAGCTATGTCCCATACTATGAAGAGGAACAGCATCAGAATAATTGGATTACCAGTGGAAGACACAGCAAAGCAGTCATCTGAAAAAATAGTGAGATAATTCCTGGAGGAAAACTTCCCCAGATTAATGGATGAAAATCAGCCAACCATTCAGGAGGTTGAAAGAACACCAGCTAGACTGAATCCCAAGAAGAAATCAACAAGGCACATAATAATTAAACTATCCAACTTTAAGGAAAAGGAGAAAGCATTGAAACAGCTAGGGATAAACAAGCAATCACATGCAAAGTTTCCCATATAAGAAAATGCTCAGACCTATCAGCAGACCTATAAAGAAGAGGAGAGAATGGAGCAACATATTCCAAAAGTTGAAGAAAAGTTATGTAAACTGAATAATGCAGCCAGATTATCGATCAAGATACATGGAGAAGTAAGAGTCTTCCCAGACAAGGAAAAACTCAAAGAATATGTTAGAAGAAACTCAGCCCTACAAAATATCCTGGCCGACCCAGTATGGGCAGAAGAACTCACCAAGTGTAAATAAGAGACTGTCACAAAGAACAACCCCACTCAGAGGGCAAAAAGATAAAACAACCCCTAAGATGACATTACTTCAATGGTGGAAAGAAGATAAGAATGAAACACACACACAAAACTGATAAGAAAGTAAGATAGGAAAAACCCCTACACAAAAGGGATAGAATGGAATCACAGAGTCAACAGGTGAAGATAATAGTTGAATATCAATGGACTTAATTCAGGCATTAAAAGACTGAGACTAGAAGACTGAATAGACAACACAACCCATCAATCTGTTGCCCACAGGAGACTCATCTCAAGACTATAGACAAAACATAGGCTGAGAATCAAAGCCTGGAGAAAATTAAACCAAGCAAACAACAATTCAAAAAATGTAGGATTTGCAATTCTAATCTTGGTAAAAATTGACCTCAAAGTGCAAACAATAAATGAAATAAGGAGGGATACTATAGGATGCTCAAGGGAGCTGTACACAAAGAACCACTAAGCATTTTAAACATATATTCCCTGAGCAAGAAACCTGCTAAATACGTCAAGCAAACATTCCAAAAGATGAGAAAAGAAATCACAGCCTCCACAATTATAGTAGTGACTTCAATACACAACTCTCTGATAAAGTTAAATCACAGGGAAAGAAATTCAACAAGGATGATAGAAATATAACCCCAACAATTAGACAACTTGATCTGATAGATATTTGCAGAACTTTTCATCCAAATGCAAAAAAAAGAACATTCTTTTCAAGCCTACAAAGCACATATTTGAAGATAGACCACATGCTGGACATATGGTGAGTCTACATAACTTTAAGCACATTGATATCATATAAACCTCTCTCTCTGGCCATTGTGCCATTAGGAAGATGAAGAAAACAAGAGCAAACAATTTGAGGATGAATGACTCGCTATTGTAAAAGGAGTGTGTCCTGGCCCAGATCAGAGATGAAAACAGGGAATTTCTAGAAACCAATGAAAATGAGAACATGACTTACCAAAAGCTTCATAGCAATACACGCAAACTTGAAAAAGGAAGAGAGAGTTATGACTCATATGCTGGCATAAAATTTACAGAAACTAGAGCAGAGTCAACAGGAAATGCTACTGATAGCAAAAGAAAAGAAACAATAAAAATCAGCGCTGAGATTCAGTGAAAGAAAATAAGAAAGCTAAGGAAAAATCAATGCTGCTAAATGTTGGTTGCTTGAATGGATAATCAGAATCGACAGACAGATAACAAATATAATTGAAGAAGGGAGGGAACAAATTTCAAGAGCAAGGGTAAGGGATGAATGAGGGAACAGTAAAATGTGCACAAATGGAATCAAAAGAATACTTACACAGTTCTATGAAGAACTGTATGCCAATAAATTCAACATCTTGGAAGACATGAGCAAATTCTTCAAAAAACAATCTCTCCCTAGACTATCCTCCATGGACATCAACAATCTCAAAAGATCAATAACAATAGAAAAAATACACAAGGTTATCAGGGATTACCAAGAAAAAAAATCCTCTGGACCAGATGGCTTCACAGGAGAATTCTACTAAGTATTCAGCGAAGAACTGACACCAATCCTAAACAAACTCTTCCAAAACATAGAAAAAGATGACAAACTCCCAAGCACATCCTATGAAGCTAGTATAACTCTGATACTGAAACTGGGCAAGGATGACACAAGAATCAAGAACTAATATCCCTAATGTACATTGATGCAAAAATCCTTAACAAATTACTGACCAACAGAATACAACAGCGTATAAAATAAGCAATTCACCATGACCCAGTGCGATTCATATCAGGAATGATTCAACATATGAAAGACCATTAGTATCATCCACCACATTGACATGAAAAACTACAAAAGCCACATGATGATATCAATATATGTGGAAAAAGCATTCGACAACATCCAACACATATAAGACACTCCAGAAGATAGTAATGGAAGGGAAATTCCTTGAGATAATACAAGCTTTATATGAAAAAACAATTTATATGAAAAGCTTTATATGAAAGCTTTATATGAAAAATGTCAATGTAGTCAATGGAGAAAGGAAGAACAAAATTCCAAAGGAAAAGGGGACCAGACAAGGATGCCTAATCCCCACTCTTTTTTTAACATTGTACTGGAGGATTTAGCTAACAGCATAAGGCAAGAAAAAGACATCAAAAGCATTCATCTGGGGAAGGAAGAGATAAAACTATCGCTATTTGCAAATGGTATGATTTTATATGTGGAAAATTCCAAAAACTCCAGAAGGAGATTACTTTAAGCAATACAGAAATATGGCAGAATAGCAGGATACAAGGTCAACAAACCTAAGTCTATCAGACTACTATATACATTGGAGAAGACCACAGAAGAAGAAATCAAAAAGGTCGTACCCTTCACAATAGCCAAGCACAAGTTGAAATATCTAGAGGCATAACTGACTGAAGAAACAGAAGATTTATAGGAGGAAAACTACAGAACACTTTTATAAGAAACCAAGAGAGAACTCAACAAGTGGAAGAATATCCCATGCTCATGGACTGGAAAAGACTCAATATAGGAAATATGTCAGTTCTGCCCAAGGCATTATGTAAGCATAATATAATCCCAATATAATTCCCCTCATCTTTCTTCAAAGAAATGGAAAAAGTTATTACCAACTTCACATGGAAAGGAAAGAACTCCCAAATTGCTAGAGAACTCTTCAAGAAGAACACAATGAAAGGGCTTGCTTTAGCACATATTATACAACGACAGTGGTCAAAAACACATGATATTGGTATAATGACAGACACTCAGACCTATGGAAAAGAACTGAAAGCCCAGAAATAAATCATCAACATACAAACAACCAATCTTTGAAAAGGGCCAAAAAATATCAAATGGGAAGCATATGCTCTCTACAACAAGTGGTGCTAGAAAAAAAAAATGGATATCAACCTGCAGAAAAATGAAGCAAAATCTTTACCTCACTCCATGCACAAGAGTAAACTGAAGGTGGAACACAGACCTTAAGGTAAAACCCCAAAGTATTAGGGTCATCAATGATGGAATTGGGACAAACCCAAGAAATTTGGTACAGGGAAGACAGAGACGATCAGAAATAGGGAAAGACACAAATATAGATGAGTTAGAAATTGACAAGGGAGATATACTGAAGTTAAAGCACCTGTGTACATCTCAAGAATTCACCAGGAGTGTAATAAGAGAGCCCACAGACTGGGAAAGTATCTTTAGCAATGACATATCAGACAAAGACTGGAATGTATAATACTCTTCCAGCTTCCAAAAAGAAAAAAATGAATTGCTCACTGAGCAGGTGGGCAACGGAACTGAATATAAGTTTCACAGAGGCAGAAATCTGAATGGCCAATAAACATATAAGAAAATATTCCTGATCATTAGGCATAAGAGAAATACAAATTAAAACAACAATGAGATACCACCTAACACCTTCAAAGAGAACCCAATTCAAAAGAACAGTAGACACGTGTTGGAGAGGCTGTAGGGAGACAAGAAATCTCATCCACTGCTGGTGGACCTGTAGGTATGTACAGCCATTACAGAAATCAATTTGACAATATCTTAAACTGATGGATATTGAGCTACCATATAACCCAAAAATCCCCCTACTGGAAATAGACCCAGAAGAATCAAAAACAAACTCTGGTCAGACATCTGTACTCCAACATTCATCACAGCATAGTTCACAATTTCAAGGAGTTGGAAACAGCCCAAATTTCCATCACCAAAAGAGGGATTAAAAAACTGTAGTACATACATACTATGCTTTGCTGAAAAGCAATGATGAACACATGAAGCACATTGCCTCATGGGAAGAACTGGAAAAATTATGTTAAGTGAAGTAAGCCAAACACAAAAGGGCAAGTACAGCATGAGTCCACTAAGGTAAGCTTTAAAAAAAAATCAGAAAAGTGTATAAGGGACAAGCTACTCTATACAAATATTCCCAGGGTAAGATCTAGGTGGTGTGGCAGGAAGCACACCAAATCCAGGGATACATATGCTAACCAACTAAAATGGAGGCTGTGGCAGAAGTGGGTAGTGGGGGAAGAAGACACTAAGCCACCCAAGAGTATGGTTGATATGGAAGAGTGGTCAAATTTCAACCTGATGCTCCAAGATGTGAATGCAGCATACCAGTATGAAGCAGGGAATAAGTAGAGAAGTCTGAGACGCTGGTGCCAATCCCAAATACATGGACAGTTGCCCCTTCCCCTAGAAGAATGTACTTCAGAGGACAGCATTTTAGCTACAGGTCAGGGAGAAAGACATGTCTGATCAGAGCACATAGGAGCAAATGAAGGGGGAGGAAGAGAGAATGGAGCACATCCTGTCCCACCAACATTAAGGGGGATATCCCTGCTCAGAGCAGCCAATGCACAGAGAGGGTCATATATCCAGCTCCACTATGAGACACCACGATATCCCTCACGGACCCATAGTCCTACAGGGGAAAACACTGGAGACACAGTGTGGGAACTGCACTCGATCTGACCTCACCACACTGAAGTAAAACACTAAGGATGTGCAACAGAACAGCAAGAGGAACAGATCAAGGAAGTCCTGAGGAAATACCAAAAATAGATTTTGAAGCCAAGATGGGGCACCCCATCAGACTCCACCAGAAAACACTACTAAGGTCAACAAACAAACCTTGAACTATTTACAGACTATTCTTTTTTGGTCATTGGTTTTGTTGTTAGTGTTTTGTTTTGTTCCTTTGCTTTGCTCTGCCTTGTCTTTGTACACATTATCTCTGAAGGTCTTTCTAGATAAGTTGGTGGGATAAATAATCTGAAGGAAAAAACAACGGGACTGATGGATCTGCGGGGATATGGGAGAGGGAGAGGTGGGGTAAGAGAAATGGTGTTAACAGATCCAGAGACAAGGCAACAACAAGTGATCCAAAATCAATGGCAAGGCTATTGTGAGAGGCCTGGTAGTGCTTGATCAAGGACAATTTAACTGAGGGGAATCACTGACACCCAAAGGAAAACTGAGCATGATAGTGGGAAAAGAGGCAAGTAAAGGGAAATAGATGAAAGAACTAGGAGGCAATGGGCTTTTAGAGAGGTCTCGATACAGGTATATATATAATGGGGAAATAGATCCACGTGTATATACTTATAGGTTTAGTAATAAGGTAGTAGATGAACATTGAGTCTCGATTAAAGTACTCCCTCAATGCAAGAACATTTTGTTCTATTAACCTGGCATTCCATGATGCTCACCTTCCCAACAGGTTCACTGAAGACAAAGCAGTTGCACAAGCAAATGTGCTGAAGAAAGATGATAATGTCCAGCTATCAAAAGATAACAGCATTTGGAGTCTTAAAGACTTGAAGATAGGCAAGCAGCCACTTAGTTAGGAAACAACAAAGTGCACATGGAAGAAACACACCAGCCTATATGATCATGAGGTTTCCATGGGATTAGGTGTCAGGTTTCAAAGAACAAAAAATCATATCATTGTGAATGTGGGGAAGTGAGCAGTGAGGACCCAAGTCCATTTGAAGGCAACTGGACATTGCCTCACAGAAAGATCTCAGGGATTAAACAAGCCTGTCAGGGTGCAATGTAGCAATGATGAAACATATAACTTTGCTTTAGTTCTTAAAGGTTTCCAGAAAAAAAAATTTTAAATAAAGGTTTCCAGAGAGATGTGAGTATATAAACGGGTACAGATAGAAACTGGGAACACAGAGAATCCAGGACAGGTGAACCCGTTATGACCAGTGGTGAGAGTGGTGATTTCCAGAGGGAGGAGGGAAGGTGGAGGTCGAAAGGGTAAACCAACTACAAGGATCTTTGTATAACCCCTCCCTGGGGACAGGTAATAGAAAATTGGGTGAAGGGAGATGTTGGACATTGTAAGACATGACAAAATAATCACAATTTATACATTATCAATAGTTCATAATGGGGTAGGGAGGGTCGGAGAGGGATGGGAAAAATGAGCTGATACCAAGTGCTAAAGGAGAAAGTAAATGTTTTGAAAATGATGATGATGGCAAAAAATGTACAAATGTGTTTGACACAATGGATGGATGTGCGGATTGTGATAAGAGTTGTAGGAGCCCTCAATAAAATGAGTTTTTTTTAAATGAAGAATAAAAATAATAATAATAGAAAATTAAATGTAAGAAACAAAAACAAAGTAAACTATCCCAGTCCAGTCCAGATCAAGGCCATAAGTCCAATATTAGTCCATGTCTGATACCAGTGTGTGAATTCCTCTTCTGACTCACGCAACACATGCAATGACTCTAAGTGCAGGAAGGTCACAGACCAATGGGTGAAAGGCCTTGTGGGCAGATGGTGTTGAAAGCATCTGAGCACAGGCCTGAGTCTCCATGTGGCTTTTCCCACTCCTAGGCACTAGCTGCCATCAAGATAGCGCCATGTGGCTTTTCAACAGGAATTTTTCCCAGGGAGAATCAAGCAGAAAATCTATGCTTTCTGCCTCCGGGGATGAAATAGGAATTCTCAGAATCCTCAGGAGTAGGTCATTTCCACACAGAAGCTTCACTGATCAACAAGTTACACTCTACCCCTTTGCAAGTTGGAAGATTATGTAATAACGCCCTGCTTTGTTTCACATGATAGGTTTTCAGCTGGTGTATTTTATTAGAAATTAATGCTGTTATTCCTTTTTAAAGTTAACTCCATTAACTTGATATACTTTTTTCCATTCTTTGATTTTTTAATCTATTTTTGTCTTTGTGTCTAAAGCACACTTCTAGCAAGCAGCCAACTGATGGACCCTGTTTTTGCCTTTTGCTTTTTCCAGTGTGCTGCTTCTCTTCTGGCTCTTGCTTAGTGTATTTAATCCAGTTACATTCAGTGTCATTATTGGCATGTGTGACTGTATCACTGTCATTTTGCAGTGCGTTTTCTCTGCTGTTATTTTTTGTTTGTTTGCTTTGCTTTTCATAAATTTCTGTGTTGAGTTTCTTATGAATGTGGGGATTCTTGTTATTTTTTTCCTCTACTGTTGTTTTACTAGTTATTAGACTATGATTTTATTCCACTTTTGAAAATTTTGATTGGGTTTTTCCGCTTTCTTTGAGGTTACTTTATTATATTTTATTATCATCTCAAGTTTAAACAACCTACCCTTGCTTAGAGGCTCCTAAATTTCCTCTGTGTTTGACTAATTTGTACCTACATCTTTTCTCCCTGCCCCCTTTTTTGTTGTCATTCATTGTGAAATTATATTTCTGATTCCCAATTTCAGTCATATATATATATATATATGTGTGTGTGTGTGTGTGTGTGTATACACATATATTCCTTTGAACACTGCTCTTTGGTGAAGTCTTCAAATGTTAACTTCAGGTTAATATCTACTGTTGTTGATACTTTTGCAAAGAAATCCCTTTAATATTTTTTGTAAGATTGATCTCTTTTTAATTTCTCCGTATCTGGAAATGTCCTTATTTCCTCATATGTGAGGGATAATTTTGCTGGGCACGAGATTCTTACATTGGCAGGCAATGTTTTTGTCTATTCTACACAAAGATGAAAGGAGTCAGTCAATTTGAAGGCACATCACAACCATCTACATAGCAGGACAGAGAGTAGCCCTAGAGAACCAGACGACTGCAGCCAACTGTCCAGGAAATAAATGATTACAATCTCAACTACAGTAATGATTTTTAGAAGAAAAGATAAAAGAGAAATAGAGAGAAAGGAAAGACTTAGTAAATTAGTATACTTTAGGGAAACATATTTACAAAAATTTGTTCATTGATTGGATTTAAAGAATTAGAGACAGAAAGGTGACATTTGACTTTGATACTTCTGAGTGTGGGGGATTGTGCAGGTGTGTCCAGTACAATAATGAGCATGGAGGGAGATCTGAAGTAGAAAAAACTAGTTAAGTTGAAAAATCCCATAAGGTATATGGTGAACATATCGAGTACTACTTTGGAAATTGAGATCTGTAACTTTTTTCTTAAGTCATTTTATTGGGAACCCTTACAGCTCTTATAACATTTCATACGACAATTTTATCAAGCATATTTGCACACATGATGCCATCATTTCTAAGACATTTTTTACTTGAAGTCTCACTATAAGATTTTCTAAAAATTCATTTTATTGGGGCCTCATACAACACCTATCATGATCAATACATATGTCAATTGTATGTAGACGACATTTGCACATTTTCTGCCATCATCATTCTTGAAACATCCTCCTTCTACCTAGGCCCCTGGTACCAGCTCCCCATTTTCCCCCTCCATCCCCACTCCTCCTCCCTCATAAACCCTTAACAATAAAGAGCTACATATGGCTTCCTCTCTGGGGTATAGACAACTGGACAATGGGGAAGTGGGTGAAGGGACATATTGGGCAGTGTATGATGACAAAATAATGAAATCGTTTGAAGACTCTTGGGGCTAGATATATTTATTTGGACATCATCAGGATGTAGATGAAAGTGAACATTTTAGCATTGGACTAATTCTTCTGAGAGTGTCATAAGAAAGAGATACTCTGAAGACAGCGAGAGTTGTAAGATATAGCCTCTTTGCTATCTGTGTCCTCTACGCCAGCCACATATTTCCTCAATCTTCTTAACAAATAAAAACTGACAAAGTTCAGCTTATAAAACTAAATCTTAGAAGGTACTAAGCCCTAGTTTTATTTTGCTCTTTCTTTTCTTTTCCTCTCTCTCACATTTGGAAAAGAAATCATTTTCAAAAAGTGTCAAGTGATGTTCTCAAGTTTCTTTTCTTCTATAATTCCTGGCAGAAATGATCAAGTATCACATTTTAGTAGAATTCCTTCATCATTAATTTGTATGAATTTAATATGAAGCTTGCTTAGTCTTTGTCCACAATCACCCATTTGGGCTTCTAATAAATATGAGTACTTTCAGAAGCTAGTTCTGGCAGAACTTACATTTGGCAAGAGGATCTTTTCCTTGCCATCATACTTAACACTCATTATTGCTTCCCTGTTTCTCCTTTATATGCCCTGAATTTAGTACAGTTGCCTATTGGATGTTTTCTAGATGACTCCAAGTATGTCTCAGAAGACATTTTAAAACCTCACTCCCACCCCTCTCCGCGGACAGACACACGGATGTTACACTCTTGAACAGAGAATGCAGAAGTCACTCCTGAGATAGTATGGTTAGATTTGAGCAGTTCATTTCGAATCCAAGCAAAGAGGGAAAATCACATCAATACATATGCCAATTGCATTCTTGAATCTGGCTACTTCTAGGCTTCGTTTCTGCATATTTAGAGGGAGAAAATATCCTTGTTAATGGATTAGAAAGTTAATTGACATATATTAGACCTAAAAGTGGCTAGTTAAAATGGAAACTAATGGTAGTCATTCGATGCTTCACTCATATATTTAAATTCTTCCTACACAATCTTAAGTTAAACCAGAAGCACTTAAGATACAGATAATTCATTTGAAAAGTGAAAGGGTTATAAGGTTGTAATTTTTATAACATATCCTCATGGATGCTTTATATATTACTTTTTAAGCACCCAGTAAAATGTATCTCAAGGAATTCTGCACCTCTGAGATATAAAAAAAAATTTTAAGGGACCTCACAGCCCTGAGTCTACTCAGACTCGTAGCAACCCTGTGGGATAGGGTGGAAGTGTCACTATGGGATTCTAAAACTCTCACTCCATACCAGATTGGAAAGCCTTATCTTTCTCCTATTAAGTAGTTGGTGGTTTTGATCTGCTGACCTTGTGTTTTGCCATCTGACATATAACCCACTGTGTAACCAGGTCTCCTATACGATTTGAAATAAAATATAAGTACTAAATGAAGTAAGCAATGAATTAAGTCTGACATGTTTGCATGCCCACGTCTAAGATATTAAAATATTTAACATATTTTTTAAATTCTAAAAATATTTTTTATTCTGAAATTTGGTACTGGATTTCCTATGAATCTTCAATCTAAATAATCTTGCATCACTGACAAATTTTGGCCAAAATTTCCCCCCACAGTAGTCATACTAAGTCTACTGAAACACCCTACTCATAGTATAGTCTTTCTTGTATTCATTTTCCTTTATTATTCCAAATATAGCCTATAGATTTTTCTTGCTTTAACATCTCTAAACAGTTTTTAATACTGAATAATAGTCTCAGCCTAACACTATCTTATTATACTTCCCATAAATAAAATCTTTTTAAAAAATATCATGGATTTTGTGGAGGTTTTTATGAGTCCTACCTTTCAACATTTTTTTCAAACTATCTGTCAGGTTAATAAAGTAAAATTATGTTGGAGAATGCCTGTGTTTTCTTTCTTCTTAATAGTTACTCATGGACAAACTTGATAAACAAAGGCTTCTATTTGTGGCCCTGTAAAATTGCCAACATCCATGCAGTGTGAGAACTACCATTGGGTTAATTAGAGCAGAGCACAACATCTATGAAGACTCAAGTCAAATTCAGTGCTATTTTCAGGGCCAGTGATTTCCGTATTATGTGATCTGCAATTCCTTCCTGCCAGGGTTATGCCTTCCCTTCCAGAAGATACAGTTTCTCCACCCACACAAAACGACAGCATTCCCTTCCTTTCCCAACAGCTGTATATCTTTCAATTCCTGCCTCGGATAGCACAGAATCGACCATGTGCCTCTTACTGCAGCTGCCTGGAGCATTCAGTGAGAGTGTGTCTCTCCCAGTCATTCAGAAGGGCTCAAATGACAAATGAATTTCTCTACCCCTGCTGCTCTCTAAACTTAGGAAAGTATCAAGTGAACCCTTAGCTATTTCACGATATTCAATGGAGGTGACCATGCTGGGAACAGTTGCAATTTAATGCTTTTTTAAATGTATGTTTATAGGCTCAATTATATCTAGTTTTATTATATTCCCTCATATTTCCATTTTATTGTGCCATTAATAATTTATTATCTCCACTTTTATCATCACATTATATCGTTATATTTCTATTACTGTTTTCTAATTTCTTTTTGTTTTTTTGGGCATCACTGCCCTCTGATGATCTTGGGAGCTACCAAGAGCTGCTCCTGAGAGCTGCCTCTGGATTTGAACCGCCAAGTCTGTGGGTTGCAGTCCCGCACTCAACCACTTATGCCACCGGGGCCCAGCCCTCTAATTTCTTTTTATAACAGTTGTAAAATTAATATCTTTGCACTGTCATGAGGTCAGTAGGTCCCTTGAATCTAACTTTGAGAACTTGTCAGTATGAATATCTTGACTCACATCTCATTTTGAAACCTCTTCAGAATGTAACAGCAAACAATGTATCAGTCAATTTGTGTTTTTGAAACCTGTCAATTGTATATGATATATAAACCCAGTCTTTAGATAATGGTGGTTAGAGAATGAAATTATTTTTCCTGGCAATATAAAAAAATCATCATTTCAATAATAAAATAAACTTATTCATGGAAACAAAATATCTCAATGATAATATTTAATAATATCTAAATAAAGTCAAATCCTATAATATTATAGAGAATAACAATAACAATAACAATAAAGCTTGAACACATTTAAAAATTATGAACCTAGTAATTAGACGAGCACAACCTTGAAACCAGAGTGATCTATACAAAGACATGTATTATATCAGAGAAAGAAGAGCTTTACAAGAGAAAAAGAATATTGATATAAAAGAAAAATGAAGAAAAGCTACCCTAAGCTTCTTTGTGAACTTCAGACAATTTTTTATTATAAAAAGCTTTGCATAATAATAAGTTTGTATGTGCTATTTTTCTGTTTTAAAACTACTCTAAATAGCTGTGCAGAACACTGCTGTTATATATAATATAGCAAACGCTTAAACACAGTCATGAGAGTAGAGCCCAAGTCAAACTCACTGCTACAGCTCTAATGCCTAGAACATCGAATTTTCTCCATAAATATTTCCTGAACAGATCAATGTATAGGACATAGATATATGTTGCCTACCCTATCTTCTATTTGTAATAATTTACTACATAACTGATTAATACATCAATCACTTTACCTATTGTCTTAGCCTAGAGAAGCAAACTGAATTCTATATGTGTGTATGTATGTATATATATAATTCTAGAGAATTGAACTGGATTGTATATATAATATATATTATGTGTACATATACACACACACATATTGATTACTTCAAAGAAGTAACTCATGCAATTTTGTGAACCAACAGTCAACGACAGCCTGCCAATTGGTTCACAGATTTGGGATGTTCCTGATCCCACATTGCATGAGTTACTTCTCAGACTCCATCAGTGACCCGCTAAACTTGAAATCATTCTGCTGATTTCAAGTTCATTCAGCTCACTATTCACCAACGTATGGTCTTCCTGCTTCATCTTCCTGCTTCCTCTTTGTCAACCCCTATAGTACAAGAGCCAGGAGGAGATTTCGGCATACACCTGACACACACACTCAAACAAGTCCAGACTTACCCATTTCTACAAAGCCATTCTTGATAAAAATTTCTTTCTATATACATACAAGCTACTGCTTTTGCTTCTCCAGAAAGTTCAGTCAAAAATGTTGATTGAGTGATATAAATGGACATTTGAACATATACACACAGAGCATAAAGACCCTTTATTTATATCCTGGAGGTTCATATCTTAGAGCACTTTATTAATACTTTGGCAATCAACTTCTGCATTTTGAAAACAAACCAATTTTCATCAAATTCTACAAAGTGTATCATATCTTTAGCAAAGGTCTCGTTTATATACTGTTTCACTCAGGGTTCTACACACACACACACACACACACACAGACACAACTCAACTACTTGAGACCCTAATAATGAAACTGGCACAACTTCAAACCAAGAGCAAACTAAATGAAGATATGTAAAGATACTTTCATTTTCATATCGTGGTGAAGTTGCAGTTATGTAACACAAATGCTATTGTGGATTGAGTTGAGTGCTCCTCTACCCCACTGCCCGTTGAAGATGTGAACTACAGGACTTATGGATGAGACCTTGTAAGAATTTAATGCTTTGGAAGAAGTTATCAGTTGACATGAGACCATTAAGATAAGGCCTTATAAAAAGAAAAGGGACATTGATTTACAAAGGACCAACAGCCATCTCAAGACAAAGTGGTGCATATATAAGTTGAGGACCACTGAGCAATCAGGAAGATTGCTAATAACCACTCAAAGCTAGGGAAAAAGCAGGGAATGATCTAAACCTAGAGGCCTTAGAAAAAGCATACCTCTACTGACAGCTTCTATTTTCAGACTCCCACTTTTCAGAACTAAGAGATGGTAGATTTCTTTCATTTCAGGCCACTCAGCTTGTGTACCTTATTATGACATTTCTAGGGAGCAATACACATGCTGATGTGAATATAAAAAGGCATTTGGGTTTCAGTGGTAGAATGTTCACCTTCTTTGCAGGAGATTAGGTTCAATTACTGGTCACTGAACCTGAAGGCAACTCATTCACCACCCTTCCTTCACTAGGGGCTTCTGTCTTACCAGGATGCTGAACCGGTTTTAGCAGATCCTTTAGAAAGAAAGCCTGAGTGTCGTGGTTCTGAAAATCAGCTAGTGAAAATGCCATGGATGCAAACTATCTGATCCACAATTGATCATAAGGATGACACCAGGCTAGACACATTTTCCTTCCCTATGCATGGGGTCACCATGACGAGGGAGCAAATCAGCTTGCAGTAAAATTAACATGAAGTAAGAAAAGCAGTCATGGTGGATTTGCAGAACGACGGTAGAGTAGCCTTCCAAGAACCTGGCTCCACAGGATTTTGACAGAGAAGAGAATAAAAGAGAGCTATTTTTTAAATCTTGGATCATGATTCCATAGGCTAATGACAGTGAGAGCTACCTCGGTTCTGATGATAAGAAACAGGAAGTGTTTACTCTGAGCAGAGACTCGAGACTGGGTGGAACGGACCACCTGACCTGATAAATCCAACCTGTAGTTATTAGAGGAAGTGAGTAAATAAATTTCCCAAAGTCACTGCTTCTTTCCATTTGCCACTGAACGAGCCCATCCAGAAGCCAGAAAATCATGAAGGTATCTATGATGTCTGTGGCAGTCATGTGCTTATGTTAATTTTATGATTGAAATGTAGGGGTGGAGTCTAACCTGTTAATCTGGAGATAGCCATTGAGCAGCCAATGAGGCCTCTATGTAGACATGGCTTTCTCCTGAGACTTCTGGGAAATCTCGCGATATTTCCCTCAAGAAGATGAGAAGCTATCTGCCCCAGTTGTTGGGAGTTAGTCTCAGAGACGATTAATCATGGACAAGAAAAGCTGGCAGCATTCGAGAAGCTGGAAGAGCCAGTGGAGAGACCACACAGCTTTGCCCTGATGGAGTGAAACCTCTGAAGCTGGGGTGGCCAGATGGAGACCTCTGCCAGTGATGAGTTGCTTCTGATGTTGATGGACCCTGAGCCCTGGAGGCGAGGTGCCCTGCCAGCACCAGGATTCTGCACTTACTGACCTGTGACTTCGTGAGTCTAAAGAAGATTTTATAGACTGATTTCAGGCATATGGGTTAATATCGGACTTATGACTTTGAACTAGACTGGGCTGGGATGCTTTCTCCATGTCCCATTCCTTTTGTATGTAAACGCTTTCCTTATATCCATATGTGTGTCCTTGAATTTGTTCTTCTAGTCTACCCAGACTAACACTATGTCCATTATTAAAACAGAGGAGGGTGAAGAAATGTTTGAGTGGATCTAGGAAGGTATTTGAAAGATAGAGATGGAAGGGAATAAAATTGAATAGTATCTCACAGCACCAAGAAAGTCAATGACGGAAAAATGATGAAGGGAAAATGGAACACAATGGGATATAGACCAAGTACTGGGGAATTATCACTAGCTAAGAAGCCATGCTCTCAACTAGAAATCAAAGTAGGATACAATCAAGAAGCAATTTCAAAGGATGAGTGTCCAAAATACTGGACACAAAAATGAAGGAAAGAAGATGAGCTGTTATTGGGCTGAATTGTTTTTTTAAAAAAAAATTATATCTTTTAATTTTTGCAACCTGCATGTGACCAACTTAAGAATATAACAATATTAGTTGCCTCCTTAGCACAGTAGGCAGCACATAAGTCTCATAATCTGAAGAATATAACATTTTTAAAGACAAACTGTAACCCATTGGGGCAAAATAGCTCACTATAAATGTATCTATATATTAACCCTTTACATCAAGGAACAACTCAGATGGCTCCCTTTATGTTACTCTTAGTCTATTGATGAGTCACTGCTCTCCTCTTTGGATTTTTCTAGCCTCAAAGAAGTGAATGAAGACTTGGGTCCCTCTTCTAGCAACTTCAGCACCTGGTCATCTCATCAATATTTCCTGAAACAACAGATTCTGATATGCATCATGTATACACCTTGAACTAGCTCTTTCATGCTCCCCTTTACAAATGGAATCAAACGAATAAGTCAGGCATTCTGTCTTTACATTATGTATGGATTTTGTTAAACAATTCTCCTTGGACCTAAAACAAATAATTATTTATTTTCCAACTTAAAATTGACCATAGCATGAACCCTTTCAGGCCAATGGTTAGATTGGAGATGCTGGAAAGGTAGAGAGAAGGTGGGGTAGAGAGATGGAACCAACTGCAAGGATATACACACAAGCTCCTATTTGAAGGACGGACATCAAAGGAGCATGTTGGAGGAGAGGTCAGGCAGTGTAAGACATGACAGAACAATGTCAATGTATAAAGTATCGAGGGTTGGTGGGGAGGAGAGACCAGGGGAAGAGGGGAAGGAATGGAAAAACCGATACTAGGGACTCAAGGGAAAAGGAGGACGATTAGAGAATGATAATAGAAGTGGACATGTGAAGGTGCTTGACACCGTATATTTATGTATGTATTGTGAAAAACGATGTATGAGTCCCCAAAAAAATGATTTAAAAGAAAGCAAACTTCAAAAAAAATTGACCATAGCAACCCCATATCTTTTCAAAGACATTTCCAGCAAGTTTACTTTGTAGTCTATATTTATCTTATCAAATTCCTTTTATCAACAAAGCTAATTTTATATAATTTTACTAAGGCCTTATAGTTTTCTTATCTGGCCTCTGCCCCCTGTGCATAACCACAACACATTCTTGAAATATAAAAATAACAGCTAACCTGTCCAGAAGGTCATATCATGAGCAAAGGCTTAAGACAGGTTTAGCTTTGGGATTTTTACCAATAGTTCTATATGGGAGGTACTATGAATAGCCCCATTTCAGAGTTAAGTCATTGAGATTTAAGAGATTAAGCAGATTGCCATTGATCACCTAGCAAGAAGTTTCTGCCATAGGTTTCCATTCCTGGAATTTTTGCTCTACAAACTCTGTTTAACCATAACCCTATGCTACTTTTTGGAAAATTCTGTTTCTGTGTTTTTAATAAACTATGTTACCCCTCCAAACTCCCTTTCTATCTCAATAAGGTGACATCTTAAAAAATCAAGCCCATAGCCATCATGTTAATTCTAGCTCATGGTGACCCTCAATGATAGGGTAGAACTACCTATAGAATTATCAAGACTGGTAGTGTGACACAGCAAGTGGGCTGAAGCTGTCACCTTTTGATTCGCTGCACAGCACTTTCATTCTTGTACCACTGGGCCATCCAGTAAGTAGCATAAACCATATCCAAACCCATTAAATTGAATAGGTCCCAACTCAAGCCACCCTGCATAATGTTTCTTAGACCAAAAACTTTATGGAAGAAGATACTCTCCTCTTTCTCCCACTGAGAGATTGCTGGGTTTGAACTGCTGATCTTGTGGCTAGCAACCCAATGGATAACGCAGGGTTCCTTAATACAGATGTGAAAATTGGCCCCTACTCTCTTCCCCAGTAATCACATTTTCTTGTTTCTCTTGATTTATGTATTCATTATGCTCCTCTTTTACTTTCTGTGACTACAAGCAGCACGGATTTTCCCCCTTCTTTAGGCAATATTAAAGCATCTCCCAGGACAGCCAAATTATTTATAACTTCCCTAGTAATGCCAATTAGGCAATGGGCATTACCAGGCCATTGGGTTGCATTCAAATTTATCAGTGTACTATAACTACATTCAGCAAAATTGTACATGCAAAGCAAATAGCTGATAAGCCCTCCTTCAAGGTGTGCTTTACCACTTCTGGTCAGGTAATGACCACACAAGGAAATAGTGAAGAATGAAATGTGCAAAGTCTCTGTTGACTGTATTAGTGAAATGAAATTAAATAAAAAAAAATTGAATCCTACAAGTCCTAAAGAGACTGGTTTCAATATGAGAAAAATCAAATCTGCTTCACTAATAATTAAGGAATCCTGTGTGGAATCTGAGACCTAAAGGCAAAAGCGTTTTATTTGAGTTTTCATTGTAATAACATTTCCAGTATAATAATGTTTGAAATAGTTACTAATCAAACTCAGATGTATT
>PVJH01006908.1:0-97396 GCA_004026705.1 Nesogale talazaci
CCCCCCCCCCCAATAATCCTTCACCTTATAGCCTCCAGCTGAACTAGACAAAGAGTCAGACTCCACGTGTGGAGGGGAGATGGCAGTTGGACTTAAGATGGTTTTGTTTGAGCGAAATGATCAGGCTTCTCCTGTTTTATCTTAAACTTGTGGAGACGGTTTATGTTTCTGAGGAGCCAGCCACAGAATGCACTGGTAACCCCATCCTGTTTATCCTCTGTCCATGGGGTATGTTACATTATACTTTACATTTCAACCCTGGGGGATGATCTCAGTTGTAAGGTGTTACATGCTTCCCCTAAAGGGAGGCCCATCTGTCAGATTATCCTTGGAAGCCTCCCCTTCGCCTGGTGTCTCCCATCTAGAGTTCAGAGGAGGAGAGTATGTGATAGGCTTCAGTGAATTGCTTTAGACAGTTAACGTTTCCCCTCTGTTGTGGTTTTGGTTTTAAATGTTGTGCTCATTATCTTCCTCCTCTAACTTGTTCTCCCTCCTGTCTGTCTGTTTGATGGCACCAATTTCCATGAGTATGTTTTTTTAACTAGTAATTTAGGAGTCGCTGATTCCTCCCACTCATCAAGGGTTTCAACTCATCAGAGAACTGGGCCTCTGTGCCACAGTTGCTTGTCTACGCCCACCGAATCCCTTCTGAGGACCCTCTGCACTCCCTTCTTTGAATTTCGGCTGCCACAGTGGAAGAAGGCCCTGGGATTTATGGATTTCTGGGCAGTGTGGTTTGATTTTTACATTCCTCTGACTCTGCAGCATTGGCTTCCAACAGCTTGCTTGACAAAAAACCCTGGAAGAATATTAAGTCTTCTTGGAAAGAAATGAGGATTTCAGTAGCTGTGTTATGTCACACTTTAGCTGAGAAGTCACACAAAAGGGAAAAGAAGATCCAAACCTCTTCAACATTTGTCTAATACACTGTAATACTATAAACATCACACCAGTTCTCATGAGAAAAAGGAATGTTTCAAAGCAACAAAGTTGTTGTTCCTCCATTCCTGACTTGGAATTCCCAAATTCCCCATTTCTTCCCAAGTTCTCACTTGTGACTCTCTTCACAACTATTGCATTCTTATAGCACGTGAATCCAGAGCGTTTCTTTTATTTTACTTTGAGCCTTTTCAGTGACTTGGCACGCACTACTGGAGATTGACCTCAGCATTGAACCTGCTATTAGTGAACCCAACTCCTCCAGTAGTTCTGTGTGGATCAGGTGCTTCCTATCTGGATTAGTGGTTTCAGTCCAAATCTTCCGGAAACTAATCAAGTGTTCACTCAAAGACGAAACTGAAATGGGGGTAGTGATCACTTTCTGCTTTCCATCACTTTACCATCTGTGAATGGAGTATTCACAATGAAGCAGGCGTGAAGGTCATGTGGTGTGTGTGTGTGTGTGTGTGTGTGTGTGTGTGTTTTTCATGGAAGGTGAGGGGTAAATTATGGTACACAGATTATACTGGCTGCAAAAAGAACAAAAGGCGGCTAAAGTTCAAAGTAGTTGGATGAAATAAACTAGGGTCACAAAAGCTGGAAATACCGGCAGTATTACCAGGCTTCGAATTTCTGCTGACTCAAGCCTTCGAAAAACAAAGGATTATGTGTCAGTAACCTAACACGGTGCACTAACTCTTAGTCTTCTTTCTTTCTTATTTTTTAACCCATATTTTGGGGAAAAAGTCCACCCCTCTTTAAAAATATGCATGCTCAGAAGCTCTCTAGCGAGTGACAGGCCATCAGAACAAATCTGCTGGCAAAGGATTTGGATTTCGATTTTGGGTTTGTACTTTGAAATGTCTTCCCTGGCTTCATCTGAGCACTGCACTGATTCCACACCAATTGTTTTTAAACAGCTTCAAAAACAGTTTGGTGTGTCCTATGCATACCACTGACATGGGCCTTTTCCTTACCAACAGGTAAACGGATCTGGCAAGCACACTGTGCCTTTTGGCTTTTTGCCCACGGTCTTATCTGTGTCATTGATGAAGATAGTATGCATTTTAATATTTAGCAGCACCCAAATAAATTGCCAAGGCACATCAATGTTAGCATTTCATAATGTGATCAGATCAGAGACCATTTGGAAGCGGTCACATTTTAAAAAGGACATCAATTTTAGCCCCAGCACTTAGAATCAGGAGAGAACTGACTGTCACAGAATAAGCAATTCTGTGCATCTTTGCCCCAAACTCTCTATTTACTTTCCATATAATTTTTACACATGTCAGCCCTCTGTCGCTGGCAGTCCCACAAACCCAGTTTCCTGCTGTGCAGGTCCTTTGTCCTGGTACTTTTAGATGTCATCCGCTCCTTCTTTGTTCTCTACTATTTTGAACCTTTCCTAGTTTGCACACCTCTTTTCTCCCAGGAGTTCTTACCATGAACCAGTAAAGACCACAGGACTAGTCACGATACCATTTTAGAAATGAACTACTACGATTTCCCCAAAGGCCCCAAATGAAAAGTAGCAGGAAGAGAACCTAATACTTTTATTTCCACAAGTTTCTAAATCTAGTCTTCTTCGTGCCCTTAGTTACCTGACCCCCTGAATGTCCATCAGTAGCATGTGAATAAATGTATCTCACCAAAATGTAAATGAATGTGGCAAGCAAAATTATATCGGTTTAGGAGTTACAGTTAGATAATATTTTTAGAACACCAGAATTTCTTAAAAGGCAAAACTATATGTATAACAAAATAATAATGAACTATATTCGCATTAAGATCTTCTCTTCACTGAAAGACACCGTAGAGAAATGACAATGAAAGTCATAGTAGGAAAGGATGACTGCCACCGTATACAGTCAGCATTGAGTGCAACCCTGAAACCTAGCAGGAGCTCACAGAAGAGGATCAGGTAAAGACAAACATCCCAGTCAAACTCCAGGTAAAAGATATGAAGACGTAATTTGAAGGAAAAAAGGGAAGTACTAGGGGTCAATCAGATGGTGGGTGATAAAAATGATGTGTGCTTGGGTCGGACTGCCCATCAGCTGCTCTGCTGGAGAAAGACAAGACTGTTGCTTTCATGAAACTGGACAGCCTCAGAATTTCTCGGGAGCAGATCTACGGTGTCCCATAGGTAGACCTGTTGCTATGTGTTCCAATAGACTGCAGGGTCCCGTGGGCCACATGTGGCCTGCTGAGGACATTTATCTGGCCCACCAGGTGTTTTTGCCTCCTGTCCTGTTAGCAGTTACTCATCCTGGGCCAGTGGTGAATTTGTTGATAGTTGAGTTTTTTTTTTTAACTGTAGTCCAGTCCTCCAATGGTCTGAGGGACAGTGAACTGGCCTCCTCTTTAAAAAGTTGGAGGACCCCTGCAAAGTATGGCAGGGGGGTTACACTGGGTTTACAACCTAAAGTTTAGAAGTTCAAACAACCCTTACTGTCAGCTGTGGAAAACAGAGTGATCAGCTGCAAGGGGTTACATGGAAGAAAACACCACGGAACAGCCTCATTACGGGTTGTTTGGCTAGTCTCACGATCCTCACTGGAGTTTAGAAAGATGTTTTAAGAAAATGGGAAGGGGCCTGGATCAGAAAAAGACTAGGAATGCTGTGCCGAGGAACTTTTTTCCTGCCATGACAATACTCCTGTTCATTCTTGGAGGGAAGCAGGGGCTGTCCGAAGGTTCCATGAGGGAACCTTCGACCCTACACGTCTCACAGCCTTCCTCTTGCCCCTGTAGACTTCTTTTTTGTTTCCAAACGCCACATTGAAAAGGAACGTAACTTGAATCCCTGGAGGATGTCACAGGCGCCATGTTGGCGTGGCAAGTATCCCTAGTAGCAGAACTCCTGAACAGGAGTCACAAAGGTGGAAACACCCCCTTCGGAAGGGCAGAGCCCAGGAAAGATGGAAGGTGAGGCTCAGGAATGATAACTTCCTGTTAGTGTGGTTTTGTTTCTATGACTTTGTGTTCATGCTTTGTTTACTTACATATGTATCTACACTTCTGTGTTAGATGTATTTCACAAGAAATATATAAGGAAGGCTTTCTGAGTCTATTTCTTTCATGAATTATGCCCCAAATTTTCTTCTCTATTATCAAATACCAAAACCTAAAATTCTGTTATTTAGATAGAGCTTTAATCCCATTATAAAATTTTTAAATTATGAGGTACGTAGTCTACAACTGTGTACATCTGGACTATACAATCTCTGAGGAGTTTCTCTTAATATAAAATAATCCGTGTGATTATTTTATTATAATTTTAACACTTGTGCCAGAGCAGAACACCTTTCTGTAAACAGAATTCAAAATAATATAGTCTATCAAATTGACCAACAATTAAATCGATATTTCTTCTCATTAAAAATCATTATATAACTTAAAATGATGCAAAGTTCCCAAACTCCAACGCAAAAGTAATGAGCTTATCTGAATTTTTTATTTGGTATTTGTACTTTACTAAGACTTCTTATATACAATTGCTCCTTATATCTGGAAGTAGGAGCTTTAGAAAGTTTGTGTGAAAAGAGAATTAAAAAGCAATGGGACATTTTTGTGAGTTTTTTGACATTCTCATGTATGCAAAGCACTGTCATGGTGCAGCGATGACCATTACGGTTTATTGTGAAGTGACATGTCCGAGATCTGTGGAAAGCTCATGTGCATACATGGTATTGTTTAAGTCTGGCAGGCTCCATATGAGGCCCACAGTACTAGTAGCATGATGTTCCAGTGGGGGAGCGTTGTGGCACAATGCTATCAGTTGGGAAAAGAGAGACTAAGAACATTAAATAACGTGATTTAGTTACTTACCAGCTGTATAGTGTCACGAAATCCCGCGGAGTCCTTTCCTACTCACTGTGGCCCCAGGTGTGCCAGAGCAGCATGGGGATTTTGAGTTATGCTAGTGCTTTCAGGCTAACTCAAGCTAAAGCCCATTCTCTTTTGCAAGCTAGAAGTTTGGAAGTTGCGTGGCTAATACAGAAGTAAACGTTATTTGTGAAATGAAACACCAAGCAGCATTAATTTGAGTACACTTGCTCATCCTCCAGCTGATAGAACTGATGACCACATTTCATTTCCCTTCCAGACTTCTGTTCCTCCATTTTCCTCTTTGGAGCTAGCTATCACTCCCCACCCTCTCCTTGCCCACCAGCTGCCTTCCCCTCAATAATCTGTATAGTTAATTTATAAAGTGGGTCTCAAAAGCGAGTTTCACAAATGGGAAAACAAATTCTCAATGATGTTTGGGTGAACCTGGTCTCAACAAATCAATATTTCTCTGCAATCGACATGGCTGTATTTCTAACTGCAAAGATTTCTGGAATACCAGGGAACTCAAGGAGACAAGTAAATCTGACCAAGGAAACAGTAGAGTAACATGGCCAAATGTCATTGTCTGCCTTGGAGAAAAAGACATGAACAGCATTACTGTCACTGACATCTGAGTTTCTCTTTTCTTTTCATCTTAATCAGTGGAACTCTCTGAAAAAAGAAATCTAATGCCATCCCAGAGGAAGAGAATCTTCCTCCCCATATTTCCTGATGTGAACCCATTCCACTGTTTTTCTCTCTCTCAGGCCAAGGTGCCACTAAATAACACTTGTGCTCTTGCCACTGCCCATGATAAAGGCAAAAAAAGATGGGTTTTATCTTAGCTCATTGGCAATGGTCACTGAGATGCAATCACATTCACCTCAGATCATGGAAACAAAATAGCCCACTGTCTGCTGAAGAGAGCGCTAATTGTTTCCTGTGGCTGTTTGCATTAGGGTGGTGGGAAAGAGACAACAGTTGAGGGAAACAATGAAAAAATTACTGACATTCAAAAGGATGATCTTGAATGAGCCTAGAGTTAACTTCAGTTTTTGGAAACATTGGCCTACTCTGCCTTGCTGTGATCTGTAGATCATGCTTTGCCTTGGTTTTATGTAAGACATAAATATATATATCCAGAGCTGGCACCAAGCTCAGCCTAGCTGCCCAAACATAAGGTTTCTCTGTACTCAGAAAACTAAGAAATGTAACCCCCAGTTAGTGTGATCAAAGAACTCCTCTCCTATCAGCCTGAGAAAATGCAGGGAAAAATTACTGATAGGTCATTTTCCCAGGGGACTCATTTGAAAACACTTGGCAAACTTACAAAGAAACTGGAAACAGAGTTCGCTGGCAAACATGCTAAGCAGGTGCCATCAAGCATTTTAATATTAACAGTGTTTCTTAGAGCCGACAGCCAAATGGCTGTGACTCGCACTGATTTATCTGCAGCTGCTTATGATGAACCAGGTACTTGGTTTTATTTTGAACTAGTGACTTTAAATAGAGATTTACAGGCTGGTGAAACCAAAGATTTCCTTTAAGGGAAAGATATTTTCCTGCCATTTGATTAACACACTACGAAGGGTTTATCACAGTATGGTAACAATTTTAATCAAGGCAACTTGCCAGTTTTGTGGATGGGTTCTGCTTCATTGAATTTTCCCAAAGAAGCCTTTAGGAGAAGAGAGCTGAGATCTTAAAAACAAAAAAAGTAGAATCATCATTATCAATCAAACAGGAATTATTGATCGATTGGTTTGAGGAGCCAGAGCAGTGATTCTCAACCTAACACTGTAATACTGTAATACAGTTCCTCGGTGTGGTGACCTCCCCAACCATAAAATTATTTTCATTGCTGCTTCATAACTGTAATTTTGCTACTGTTGTGAATTTGGCAATTTCTTTGAAATGGTCATTTGACCCCCAAAAGGGTCACAACCCATAGGTTGAGAACCGCTGCACTAGAGCCTTCGCCAATATGCATTCAAAGATATGAAATTTATTAGGCACTGTGCTGGGAATAAAATGAGGGTGTCCTAAACTTCTCCCAGCTTCCAATGGCGGCCCTCTTCTGAAGTTGATGGGTAATTCCCTTGTTCTGGCTGCCATACTTCTTAGCAACAGACACAGTCATTAAAATGCCCTGCACCTATCTATCTATCTGTTAGGTTTTCAAAACCCCTCTTTACCAACGGCTTTTAGAAAAGACCTGCTTTCACTCACCAAAATAATTTCTATAAGGAATTACGCTTTTGTGAGAGAAAAAAAAAAAGGTTTAAAGAAAAGACCCCACAAAAACCCTGACAACACTAGTACTCAAGCTTGGCTTTGCAATGAGCTGGTCATTAAAGAGGCAGCCTCCTCCCCTTCCCCCCCCCCCCAAGGCAGCTTTTGTCTGTGCTGTGAACACTGCACACTGCAGTGATCTGAGGTCCTGTGGGTCATTTGGGGTGATCCTTCATTATAAACTACTGGCCGTTGCTACTTTGCTGTGTGCGATTGTGGTTAACAGGTTTCATAGGACTACTCTACTATTGGCTTGTGGAGGGGACTCTGCCATTAGTCACGATTATTGCTCATTATGTGCTTTCTCCCACCATATGACCTATCCTCCATGTGTTAGGCTGGGTTCTTGAGGGACGTGAAACCAGTGACACTTGTATTATGTCATATAGAAATTTATGATAAGAAAGTAGCCCACATAGCCACAGAATAATAGGCCCAACCCTGATAGTGTTCATGGACCAGGTCCTAAGCTGGAAACCCTTCCTAACCACCCAGCAGCCAGTTTGTGGAAACCAGGAACCTTGAAGATGAACCAGGAGGCAGAGTTGGCAGGCAACATGTCAGGCTTCAAGGAAATAGATGCAGGATTCCGGCAAGCGGGAGGGGGAAGAGAAAGGGGGAAATTAGAGAAGAGGAGGAGGAAGAGAAAGTTCGCCATTGTCTTTTTATAGATATAAAATAAGTCACCACCACCCCCTGGAGATGTTATCAGGCTCTACCTTATGGGGGAGGGTTTACTGTCACACAGCTAAGGATCCCACCCCAACCAAGTTGGCATAAGACCTTACTATCACATCCCTATGATGTACGTGTGAGTTGTTTTATGATGTTTGCTTTCGGTATTACATTAAGTATTTTTGCATTTATTTTCATCAGCATGTGCTAGCATCCCTCCATTTCTTTACTTCTCTTGGGTAAAGATAAGACAAGTTGTGTTGCCACTGATTCAATTTTGATCTATAGCTAACACTGAGAAATTGCTCTTCAAAGAGCCTGCACCAAGTTTTATTTCCGCTAAGATGAGAGATATAGTTGACTCCTATTCTTCCAGCACCTGGAGTCTTCAGACATTTCCATAAATATGAGGGACATGCATTTTTCTACCATAATTATTTTGTTTGTAATTCCCCTTACCAGAGTGTGAGCATAATTTCATTCGTTTGGTTGACATCTTGGTTTCCTCCTGAAAAGTGTCCCCTCATGTCTTTTGACCAGAGAGGTAAGCCACATACAAAAAAACTGACTCTCTTCTGGTTTCTGGCAGCCTCAACAGCTTGTATCCTTCTCCCACTCATTTCCTTCACTTCCCCACAGAGAACAAATGGATACTTTCCTGTACACATGGACTTTACATTATGCCTCAATCTGCACTGAGGTTAGGTTTCTGGATGGTCAGTGAGTATACTTTTTGATGAGATGTAAAATACTTTCCAAGAATGTTTAGGGCCCCATGCAGTGAGATGTGCTTGCGGGAGAGGAGACGGGACTGACTTTAGAGAAGAGCTTGGCAAGTCCCTTCATGCTCCACCTCAGTGAGCTGGTGTCCTCATCTGTGTGGGATAATCATACCTATACCGTCAGACATGATGTGATTAAAGAATAAAAGAAAAAATAATAGCCTGCATTTATGGAATGCTTAGTCTGTGCTCAGCTTCCTTGTAGGACTTTTCTGCATTGACTTATTTAATCAATGAACTAATGTGAATGTCATGCCAGGTCCAGGGTCTGGCAAAAATTACTGGCAACTTTAAAATAAAGGGTTGAGAATTGTTCAGTGAGAAAACAGGCCGTAGACTGGAGACTAATGTGCCTCGGGCACAGTCCAAATGAATTTGAAACAGATTAAAAATGGACAAGAGGATTTTTGCCTTCTGATGTCCCAGGTCTATTTGTTCTTAAACTGACAACTTAAACTTCTTCAACAAAGAAATATTTGATATTGTGAGTAGTATATCAAACCTATCATATTCGTGATGTATTCTATGGTAAAGATTACAAGATAAAAATATGACCTTTTGAATTAAGCCATACTCAGACATAGCTGAATCAGATAGTTTAAACCAGGGAGTTCTCATTCTAGATGACGGGGAATCTGCATGAGCAAACAACAACAGAAGTAAGGTTCCAATCTTCCTGTTGTTTGATGGAAGTCACTTGTTCATAAACTTGACTCTGGGCTGTGGCAATGCCCTAGCAGGCACAATGAAATCATACAGAAGAAAGAGACAAAGCCTGAGTCACTCAGTGCAGCCAGTTTGTGTTTGGTCCACATTCCTGTCCAAGTCAAACAATCCAGCTATGGGATTTAGGAGTTGTGCAAGAATGTCTCTCTGTTTTGGTCAGTGATCAGGCAATCTTAGACAGAGAGGAAATACAAGTTGTGCCCCTATGCAGGCATTAACTTCTCAGGAGCAATGCATAAATGGTTATTAGGTACATGGACTTGCTGTGGACTTAGTATGGAATATGGAATCATTGTCGTTGAACCAGACATGATAAAGGATGACTCATTGCTTAGAGTTGCAGAACATGCTTGTGGGCAACTTTAGACACTGTGAACTTCCTTAATGCATGGCTTGTGAATGCTGCTTAGCTGAAGCCTCCAGCTCTGAACAGCAGGAGGTGGAACTCTGCCAGACCTGTTTGGCTAGATGTGCCTTCAGTCCAATGCTCTCAACTACATCAGTGTCTACTTGTTGCTGGCTGTGATCTGCTTGCTTGTTGATGGAATGGGTTCCATTGTGATAACACAGCATTTGTTCAACCACTGGACTGTGTGGGGTGCACTATCCTATGTGATAGAAAACAGCGAGGCACAAAAGAGAAGTGAAACACTCATCTCAAAATTACCTTTTGATGGGTTTGTGGGCCTCATACAATTCTTCAGTCTGCTCTGGAACCTCGTGCCTCAATGCAAATCATAATTCAAACAACATTTCTTGTGGAAAGTTCTCAACCCCCTTCCTCTTTTCTCCCAGCAGGACCTAATAGATCTTGTTTCTAATGCATACATTCTTATGATTCACTAGGCTTTCTTCAAAATCCTTGTTAGGGCAAGGTTTTCTAGCATATAAGCCCTTATGGAGGTAGGCTCTCTGGGAGGCCGACTTTCCTGGGCCTGGCTCCACAATCTGTCTTATTTACACTCCCAGTGCCCAGAACAGTGCTGCTGCCATTTTCTTTCAAAACAATTTCTTCAAAGAAATAATTTCCCCAATAATCCTTATTTATTGGGGGTACTTACAGGAAGCAGAGTCATTTCATGTTGGGTTTTTAATATCTTAATTTAGCAACAGCATATGGCGCAAAGGCATGTCAGTTAACTCTCTGGTCTGCCTACTCCTGTATTCTTCCAGGTTACTGATTCCAATGTCTGTTGGTTGTCCCAGCTCTCATATTTCAGCCCAAATCACTGACACCCTTCTAGCCCCTGCACATACTGTGTCCCTAGTCAAGTTCAGTGTTTGTAGGTATGCTGTGTTTAGCTTCTTTCTGTGCCACAGGGCAGATAAAATGTAAGAGGATGGCAGCAATAAGCCTCGTTAAACACTGTGTTGGGACACTGAGACAGCATCTAGTACCCCGCCCCCTGCTAATCTTCCCCATCCTACTCAACTCAGTGTTTATCCTGATCCTTAAATACCTATTTTTCATGCTGGTTTCACAGGCTATTTGACTTACTTTATGCTCAACCAGAAAACCTGTTGGGAAGTTTCCCCATTGACAAATACCTTGCAAATTTTGAAAGTAGCATATGTTCATTTTAGAGAAACTTAGAAAATATAGACCGTAAAGGTAAAAAATAAATAAAACATTCTTACCACACTCCCCAGAAATAACACTTGCTAACATGCTAATGTTTTATATGTCCCTCTTATTATTTTTTTCTAGGTGTAGATTCCACAAAACTGGAACCATTCTGATATGCCATCTTCTTTCTTGGTCGGTGACGAAGTCACTTAACTTTATAGCATGGCAATTTTTCCCACTAGCTTTAATCTAGATTTGCCAGAAAGCAGAATGGACACTTGATTTTAAAGTATAGTGTATGGATCAGGATAGAGGGACAATGGAAACAAAACCAGGGAGGAGGGAAGCTAATGTGAAGCTGGAATAGCAATCACTGGGATATAATGTTCAGACAATGATTTAATGCATGCACTGATTCCCTGGGCTTGGAATTCATCCCATGCGAAAATTTAACTGTGTTTTAGGAAAGTCCATCTGAAGATTGGTAGGAGTGGGGCAGGGGATGGGTAAATCAAACCTTGTTTTCTTTTCCTATAGGCTAGTCTCCCACAGGGCATAACTTCTCCTGCTCTTCTAGGTTGTGTGTGCAGAAGTACCAAGTGGGGTTCAATGGGGTCTGATTGCTTCTCCCACCTAGATGTCAAAGGATATATGAGTAAAGTAAGACAAAGAATAGAGTTGAAGCTGCTAGGTGGCACCTATATAAAATTGGTCAGAATGCCTATTGGCACCTTACTGCCTATTGGCTGCTGAATAAAAGGACAGGGAGGACTGAAAGAATGCAAAATATGTCATGTCTGATATGGTATATCCCTTGCATTACCCATGATTTGGTGCTCTCCCATAGTTTTGTCCCTAGTTTTCCAAAAATCTTTTTCCAAAGTAGCTAAATTTCTTTTTTTTTTTTGAGGTGGGGGGGGGGGTGGCGGTTGGGAGGCATTGGAATTGCTAGATTGATTTAATGTATTATTTCCCTTTTTTCCTCCAACAGTTTATTGGCACATAATTTACATATCATACAATTCAATGGTTCAAACATTCAATTGTATTTAGGAGAATTGTATAATTATTACTCCATCAATTTGAGAGTTCTTCCCACCTCCCACCCCCATGGTTAAATTGCCTTTAAAATAAGTTGTACAATTACATTCTGTTCTAGTGCTTCTTCCCACTTCCCCCCTTCACTATTTACTCCTGAAATCCCTTTTCCCTCCCTATCACTCCACCCATCATCACTCTGTAGTCTTTTTTCCCCTTATATCAGTTTATCATTATGCATACACTGCTGTGCTTCACACCTGGGAGACCCTACAGGAAACAATAAAAACAAAATTGCACTAACATGGTAAGGATAATATCATACTACTATAAAGACAGAAGTAAAGTACAAATAATATGTAAGAAGGAAAAGACCCCCAGCAACATTCAAAAAGCCATGGAAGAAATTTCTGTCATGGAACAAGTAAGAGATGATTCCATCCAGAACCAATTCAGGTCATGTATATAGGGTGGTCAATTGGTCGAGTATGGAGTCCAATTCAGCATAAATAAGAAGAGAATGGTCTCTGCCGGATAGTAAAGCTGTCAGAGAACCTTACCTCTGGCTAGAGTGAATCTTCCAGTGGTTCATTCTGACCAGATCCTCTGCACATGGGTTTTGGGCTCCCACCGTCCCCCATAGCCCTACACAAATTGGGAGTTCATCATTTTTGTTCATCCTTTTATATTGACCGTAGTAAGATTTTGTAATTGTCATCTTTGGATCACACAAGCTGTTGTACTTCATCCACGTGGACTTAGTTAACTCCTCCCATTGATAGCTGCTTGTTTGAATACAAAGCTTTAAGATCCCAGACACTATTCCAGTTGATAGCCAGGCACCATCTGCTTTCTGTCCCACACTTTGCTGTAGCACTCTTATCTTCAGTGATCGTTTCATGAAGGTGAGAGCTAGTGGGAGCCCCAAACCCATTCCTGGATCTATGCCTTATTAGTATTATTATTAAATTTGCTGTCATTTTGGAGTTGACACATTAAATTTCTTTTTTAAATGCCTTGCTTTGCCTACTTATTCTTGATAAGAGGTAAAAGATACAATCACGTTCTTTACTTAGGTGGTCACAGTCCACCGGACTCCAAAGAATTTTACTAATGTGTTAGCCATCCAAGATTAGTGGACCTTGTTGCTTACCCTCGGGCATGTATGTGTCTTTCTAGTGTAGTCAACATACCTTCACCACTTGTTCTCCAAGTAAAATTAGTAGGAGACCACCAATTTAATGAACCATATACTTTCCCATATACCATATAAATGAAAATATACTTTTCAGTGAAATGTCAGGAGGGTCAACAATCTAAGAACTGTAGATATCAAGGGGTTCAAGGAAGCACACCGGTCTGTAAAAAGACAGAAAGTACACTGCTACCCCAACTATGTGACATGATATCTCATTATGTGAAGCCAAGGTCCCTGTTACAGGTGTTCTTTCTAGAATCATTTAGCTTTGTGTTACCTGGTTTTCGCAAAACAAAAATACAATTTAAGGCAAATTCTTATTTGATACTATTTCATCAGGGAGTGAAACTCCGGAGATCACAAACTTAAAAAGAAAGTGAAATAGAGAAGGACGAAGAATTGATAGAAAGTATTTTCATCAATTTAGTTGCTGCTAAGTTTACGAAGAGGAATGGTGTCACTTTGAGGTGTCACTCTGATCCAAGATATGCTAGTTTCAACTGCCCCAAATGCATGCAAATGTTGGACAAGAAGGAAGATCACAGAAGGATTGTTGCCTTTGAATTCTCCTGTTGACAAAGAATGTTAAAAGTACCATAAACTGCCGGAAGAAAAAACAAATTTGTCTGGAAGATGGAGAACCACATTGCTCTGTGGAAGTAAGGATGGTGAGGCTTTGTCTCACTTACTTTGGACATGTTATCAGCGGAGGCCTGTTCTTCAAAAATGACATCACAGTTGGTAAAATAGGGGGTTCATGAAAAAGAGGAAGACCTTCAATAAGACGAATGGATGCAGTGACTGAAACTGTCGGCTCAAACAGACCAGTCATAATGAGGGTGATGCCGGGCAAGGTAGTGTTTTGCGCACAGTGTCCTTGTGAGTCGGATGGACTCAATGACCCTTAACAAGTTCCTTGAGTGCATTGTCTCAGGGAAGCATTCTACAAGAAGGCCTGAGAACTGTCATCGATCTGTCAGTCACAGAGAAGACACAGGAAAGTATTTATCCTCAGCTGTTCTTGTACACAGCATACAGTTTACCTCCCTGAGATTTCAGCTCCCAAGGGCATTGGTGGGTCTCTGGGTGAACACTGCCTGGGTGTCAATAATCTAGCTGTACAGCAGAAGGGAAAGCTTGAGGTTGGCTATGTTTGCGCATATGTGAAGTCATTTAGAAAGATGGTCATCACAAGACAGAGGCCACGTTTGTCAATAGTACATAAATTCGCCATGAAGTATTTGAGAGATGTTGCTATTCATGACTCTTTAAAACTAATTATTTTCCAGACATGTAGAATATTCCGGGAGCCCTGCTAGTCCTGTCACTACCCACTGGGCTGCTGGCTACAAGATCAGCAGTTCGAAGCCACCAGCTGCTCCACGGGAGAAAGGTCAGACTTCCTACTCCTCAAGGAGTTTAGTCTCAGAAACTCAGTTCTACTCTGTCCTATGAGGGGACTGTGACTTGGCTTTGCCTCAGTGGTTATAAGTTTGCATTTCTGAATATAATATTCTAATCTATGGTTGTGCCTGGATAGAGTAAACTATTTTCCAATTGTTAGGTAAGTTATTGTCCCTTCATTATCACCATATTTCTCAAACTCATCTTGGAAATGCTGTCAAAGCTTTCCTAATATGTATCTCTGCAGCCTCTGGGTTTACCCATCAGGCAGTCTGGCCTGTTTGCTTTGCTTCATTATGGTTTGGATGTGACTTAAATAGGAAAATCTACACTCAATCCAAATGGGGTTTTATTTTTCCAAATGGTGTTACTATCAAATTAGAGTGAGACAGAGGTCTACCTAGCCATATGGTGCTTCCTTTGAGGGCTACTCATTCCTTTAATATTTGCTGTGTTCTTTCACATCAAAGGTGGAATTAGCACTTGGAGTTACAAAATAAAGGATATGTAAGTTACACTCCCAAAGAAGGTCTAACCCACTGCCGAAAATGATTGTCTGGCTACACATACAAAAGTCTTCTAGCTCCCATTTCCCAGCATTTCCCGCTTGTGTAATTCTTTCCAGATAAGGAAAATGGAGCCATTTCTTTGCAACTGTGAGAGTCATGCTACTCAGAGGTATTATGGTTCTAAAAATTTGAGACAGGTAAAACGATAATGCCATTTGTGTCCCAAAATGTTTGGGATGGTTGGCTTCAAAGTGGCTTTGCTGCAGTCATAACACCACCTAGCAGGAATATAAAATGTTATTTTCTGAACCTCTCATTGTGCAATTGTCTCGCCTAGGATTGGTTCTTCCTGCCAGGAGGGTGCTGTGTCGGTTCTTATTTTATCTTGTCCCTGAGTGAGTTTGTTAGTAGTCTTGGGAGTTAACACATTTTTTGCTTGCCATTAAAACATTCTAATGTTGGTATAAAGCTACCATAGAAGCTGAAAAATAGTATCTTATACCTCAATTGTGACAATGTTAGAATTTCAGGATGAAAAATGTAACTAAACTGTAAAGTGAATCATGTTCCTTAATTAGAATCTGTGTAACCACCGAAGCATATATTAAACACTGTGGTTTAGCACCTTGCTGCAGTTTGGCACAATGTAAATGCTTCCTTATAATAGCTGAAGCAACAATAGGCTTTCTTTAGTGGATATTTTTTATTGCATAGTGTCATTGTCTGTTCCAGAAACCTGAACGGGATCTCACAGGAATTACCGGAGTCTGTGAGTTTAGAAAATCACACTGTTCTTTTATTGCACTTCCTTCCCTAAAGTGATTAAAGCCATAAACCTTATAAAAATGGGACAGAGGACAAGGAGAAGCAGCCAAATTGATATTGGTTCAGGGACTTCTCAAAGCAATAAGGCAAGATTCTCACTTTCTCTCTCTCTCTCTCTCCCCCTCTCTCTCTCCCCCTTTCTTTTGCTTGATTTTTCTTTTTTAAATTCCACAGTTCAATGATCAATTTTTTCCACTGCTTAATATTTTTTTGAAAATCTGCCCTTCATTGTGTCTACTGCCTTAAATGTCTCATCTCCCAAATGATGTTACACAAGAATCATTTGCTTAGAGGTGTTTCGTCAGCATATTGGAACTTGGTTGGCGACTATCCTGTTGTTCATAAGACGTAAATGTATCAATTTCACCAAAATATATTTGCTTTTTAAAGTACATGCCCATTTTTGTTTGCCTATTTGTTTGTTTTTAAAAGCAACACACAGAAAATCAAGCTTTTCCCAAAGGGGTCCTTTGTTAGACTTACCGCATGACTTCGTGTGTCTACTGTAATGGAAACTCATAAATAATACAGTAAAATTCAAAGATTTATAAAATCGGAGGAGAGTGTGGAAGACGCTCATTTGTAAATTACGTTTGCTGCCGTGTGTGGCTAGTCAGTAACTCTGGTCATTAATTCAACCTACCTGTGACTTTGTTTCTGTTTTCCTTGTTTTCCTCTGTAGCTTTGGTTTTTCTCTACGACCCAAAGGGTTTCTTGTGTGCAAGGTCCTATAAGGAAAGCCTCTGAAATTCCACATTGGATTGTTGGGGACAGATCAGCCTGTGTGTTCTCCCTCCAGGTTGCTTTGTGAGATGACTCTGGGGGAAAAAACTTGAGTTTTTTCCCAAGACAGTGGCACCTGTCCAATAATGTGTCCAATGTGTCAGGAAGGTCTGACTGGAGCCCTTCATTATATTTTCTTAGGGAGCTAATTTGCCTGAAGGGGAAACAGTGCATTAAGATAGAGAATGAATTGCACATTGTTTCTACCTAATATTCACACAGCATCTTCCTTGTGACATCCATTCCTGGCGTTGCTTCAAATGATCTACTTGATTGGTGAGCTCATGAATCAACCTTAGAGTAGCAGCCTGGGAGAGTTACACATTGAAGATGCCGGGAGCTGAATCACAGAGTAGAGTAGAAAACCGTTTTTGTTTTCTCTTATAGGGACTGTGTGTTAGTCCAGGTAGGCTAGAGGAACAAATTTCATAGACATGCATATAGATATAAGGAAAAGGCTTATATACAAGAGGAATAGGACATTGAGCCCAGTCCAGTTCAAAATCATAAGTCTGATATTAACCCATATGCCCGAAATCAGTCTGTAAAGCCTCATTCTGACTCACAAAATCACAGGTCAGTGGGTGCAGAATCCTGGCACTGGCAGAGGTCTCCCCATAGCTCCTTGCTTCTAGGGCTCAGGGTTCATCAACAACAGAAGCAACTCATCGCTGGCAGAGGTCTCCATGTGGCCGCCCAAGCTTCAGAGGTCTGGCTCCATCAGGGCAAAGCCGTGTGGTCTCTCCGCTGGCTCCTCCAGCTTCTCGGATGCTGCCATCTTGTCTTGTCCGTGATTCATCGTCTCTTAGAACTAACTCCCAACAAGTGGGAAAGATAGCTTCTCATCTTCACGAGGGAAATATCGCGAGATTTCCTAGAAGTCTCAGGAGAAAGCCATGCCCACATAGAGGCCTCATTGGCTACTCAATGGCTATCTCCAGATTAACAGGCTAGACTCCACCCCTACATTTCAATCATAAAATTAACATAAACACATGACTGATTCTTGCAAAATACTTCTGTGCTGGCTCCTGGGTCTCTCCTTAGCTCCTAGGCCTCCAACCGAGCAGGGAGAGTGGCAAGTGTGCAGATATCTATCTAAAGAGGCAAAATAGCCCATTTTGAAAAATATCACTTGCAGTGGATACAGTGAAGGTCTTTGACCTTCCTACAAGCCCATTCTTCACACCTATCTGCAGGAGTTACTTTCTAGCAGCCAGAGTTGCTCTGATCCCTAGTAATGACAGGCGCCTCTCTTTCACATGGAAAATGGGTACTGAAAAGGTGTCAGCTGGACTCTGTGTTTGTTTTTCCCTTCGTCTTAAGAACTCAGGCCTGTGGAAGAGTCACCTGGCCCCACAGAGACTCAAAGGGAGAGAGCCAGTCGTCACTGAGTAAGACCATTGACAGTATTCTTCACCTGGCAGAATTCCTTTCTTTTTCTGTTTGAACTAGCTTGTCAATTATTTGTACTCAGAGAATCTTCATGAGGACTTAGAGAAATACAGGTAGATCTCTTTTAGGTTCCCATTAAAGATAGACAGAGATCAACAATTTTGCATGTAAAATAGCCAGAGAGAAAGCATCATAATTTAATAAAATGCAGCAAGACACAGTAGTGAGGAACAGACACATCCCTTGTTTTGCATGTTGGCTCATGGAACCTTCTGGGAACTAGAAAGCAGAAGATATATTGAAAAAAGGCAAATCTCTCCACAGCATGCATCAATAGTAGCTTTCGCCAGAGGAACTCAGGATGAGTTGGGTTGGAACCAATATTTACATAGGAGAAAATTCAGTAATGCAATGTTATGACAATCATTATTTGAGAAAACAGATGCATCATTACAAATCACAGTCTCAGAGGACAAAAGTTATAACCAAAGCTATTTTAATTGCTTAGCACCACCCTGTTTTATGATTGTTTTATTGTGGGGTGGGGGGGTATTATCAAGAGAAAGTATCTGAAAACAAAGAGCTCTTCTTCTTTTTTTAAGGGAAAGGAGATTACGCTCTATGAGTCATAAGTTCTTGTGGATATTACATGAGAGCTAGAAAACGCTCTTGGATTTTTCTCTTTGCTTCTCCAACATTTCTATTCCAAGAGTATGTTTCAGAGGCAATTTATAACTAAATACCTAACAAGCCTGAGTTCTCTTCTCCTGACTAATGCAAATAATTTATTTTAGAAATTCTTCTATGATCACCATGCATTAGAATCAAATTGATGACAGTTTTCTTTTTTGATAAATGAACAAGATTGTGCTGTTAGGTACCACTGAATCTGTTCTGACTCATAGCGAGAGACCAGATGCACAACTGGACAATACACTGCCTGGTCCTTCCCCATCCTCACAACTATTCTGTGTCTGTCTCTTGTTGCAGTCACAGCGTCAATCCATCTTGTCAAGGGTCTCCCTCTTTTTCACTGCCTTTCTATGTTCCCAAGTATGACATCCTTTTCCAGGAATTGGTCTCTCCTAAGAACATGTTCAAAGTTCATAAAGCAAAATCTTGCTATCCTTGCCTCTAAGGAGCCTTCCAGGTGTACTACTGCCAAGATTTGTTTGTTTTTCAGGTAGTCCATGGGACTTCCAAGTTCTTCACCAGAACCATAATATATAATGATATGTATTTATTCTGCTTTTCTATCACTTTTAGAAGTAATTTTGCATAAAATTATATAGCATTATTAATTCTTTATGTACCAGTATGTCCCTGTTGATTTCTCAATCCCCACTGCTATTTGTAGCCCAAGTACCATTTCCTTCCTAAAAATTGCACATGGACGTGGAAATAGATCATTGAACTTGTCCATACTATTTATGGCTAGGCTTATGAAGGGTGAGATAGCAGGCCTGCATTTACTGGAGGACAGACACTATCGAGGATATCGGCCTCTGGCCAGTCAAAAAGTTGATGGCACTTAGCATGATCTTTTAAGGATGGGAACCTAACAAACATCACTGAATTGGCTGTCTTCAAGACGATTCCTATTCAGAGCCACTCTGTGGAACCCTTGTGGACTGCTCCATGAGGTGTTCAAAGTTGTCATCTCTCTGCTCCCCTCTTTCTCCCGAGGAGCAGACAGCCACGTCTTTCCTCCCAGCTGCAGCTGATGAGTTCAAATCTCAGCCCTGTTAGTTACAAACTGAACAGTTAATCTGTTTATCACTGAGCCTCCTTGAGGATGGTAGAGGTGTTCTTAGTAAGGCAGGTGGAGCATGAAGGCAAGGAATATCACTTATGTCATTTTTACTTGAAAGGTTCTACTTCTTCAGCGTTTTCTCTCAAATCTTCTTCAGTTCCAATCAATTAGTTTTAACTCCTAGTGACCCTGGGACAACAGGTAAGCATTTATTAACCTTATGCTTGTTTCTACTTTTAAGCCCATTCTGTTATTGCAGCCACTGTCTCTGTCCTTATCATTGAGGGGTTTGCTCTTTTTTTTTTTTTCATGACCCTCTGCTTTACAAGACATAATGTCCTTCTTCAGGGATGGGTCCTTACTGATAACATGTCCCACATACATAAGACAAGTTCTTAGGACAGCAGAAGCAAAGTCATTATCCAGGTGTGATGTGTAGGTATAAATTCACTGTCTAACACCTGTGGTGGAAGCTGCCTTCCTTTGTGTCCCACAGGCTTCCAATTGAGTTCCTTTTACTCTGCTTCAATTACATATCGATCTAATTCACTCTGTCAATGGTGTTTCCCAACATTTTCCCCTCAAGTCAGGCTTTTTGATGTCTTTAGAACCTACAGGGTTAACCTGTAGGATGGTGTAGAAGTGTCCTTGTGAGTTGCTGAGACCGTAACTCTTTACCTCAGAACTCTGAGTGGTTAGCAAACTCAATATCACTACTATGCCCCTGAAACAAACAAACAACAAAAACTCACTGCCATCGATTTGATCTCACTTATACTGATCCTATAGTCCAGGGCAAAACTGCCCCTGTGACTTTTTGAGACTGTAATTCTTCAGAGGCATAAAAGCCTTGTCTTTCTGCCTTGAAGGGTCTTCAAACTACTGATCTGTGGTTAACAGGTCAATGTGTAGCCACTACACCACCAGGGCTCCCCCTAAGCAATGAATCCACACCAACCAACTAATCCTATATCACTAAATATCCCTAAAATGTAAATAGATGTCCATACAAACACACATGCATGTACACATACATTATCCCACATAAAGGAAAGGAAAATAACAAATTCTTGAAGCATAAGACTGAGAGTCAATTTTGTCTCTTTCCAGCAGCTGATTCTATTCTACCCAACAGCACTTGCCTGTTTATAGTCTCACATATCAGACTTCTCAGGGTGGCGGCAAATGTGCTTCTCATTCACTTCCTTCAGTGATTTGAACCAATGGTTACATGTGTGTGTGTTGTGGTGGGTGACGGAGTGGGGTCAGGTGGAGATGCGGAAGAGGACTGTTTCTTCCTCCAAATCAAATGCCTGTGCAATTATGGTGTGTCTGGAAAGAAGCAATGATACGATGGTTATAAAATGAAGTGCCAAGTCCACGCCTAATAATGCAAACTGGGTGAGTTCAGCAGTTCTGCCTCGATGTACTCTATTGAATTCACGCAGGCAGACCAACCCCACTTATCTTGGGTTTGTGCCACCAATTAGAACGGGTGCTACTTTCTATCGGCATCAGCCTACCCCTCTGCTTTTTGCTTGTACAACAGAGAAAAATATCTTAAATGTATGCACACAGATATGTGCCTATTTGTGCTTATTTGTATTTACATATTAGAAATCAGCACTTCTTAGTAATGCTAGTAAGATTTATAATCACCTTATCCTCACCATAATATCACCCCGATAAAGACTGGTTATTTAAAAGACCAATGTCCTGTTCCATAGTCTTCTTTCCTTTTCTTCAGGTAACATTTAGGTTCTCTTTTGTCTTTTAATAGGTATCGTCTAAGAAATAAAACTCATTTAGGGGCAAGAAAATAAGGACCGGAGAGGATAAAAGTTAAGACTTATATAATCATTAAAAGTCATTTAACTAATCTGAGAAAATCTACCCCAGAGGCACATATAAAATATGCATGACCTCATCAGTTGCTCAAACACACTTTTTAGTATTGCTTATACAGTTGTTCTTGTGGTCACATGTTATCGGGTCATATCAACCCTGGAAACAACAATGAAACACTGCTTAGCCTTAGACTAGCCTCATAATTGCTGTTATCTCTGGGTCCACTGCTGTTATGGAAGAACTTCAAGAGCTATCTGCTCCAATAAAGGATTTAGAGCCTCAGAAATCCTGTATAAGGTTGAGTTGGATTTAGTTTGATGGTAGTGAGTTTGGCTCAGTACATATTAAAATACTATCTCACTTGAGTGAACACCGCCTATTGCTATTTCAGTGAACTCAAGTGTTGGGAGTGTCCAAGTGAAACTCTTTGTGGTGGTAACAATCTCTATGAATTATTCTTCTCTCCAGTAAATTGTGCGTTGCAGTAAAACGGGATCTCTTAAAGTTCTTCCATATTTTCATCATACCATAAACCTCCAATGGCACCATGGGACCCTTATGAAATGTCACTAGTGATGTTGAAAGAGGTCCCAAAGAAGCAGAGAGAAGTCAGACTTAACAGGATAAAATTGAATTGCTTGATAGGTACTATTGATTGAACCCTTCCGTTGCAATTGCACTGTATTCCAAGATAAATGACTCCAGTCTAAGGATAATTTTTTTATTGCTGTTGTTATTTTTGTTGTGTTTTGTTTGTTTTGCTTTTTGGGCATCACTGCCCTCTGGTGAGAGTGCAAGGGCCAGCCTTGCTCCTGGAGAGCTGCTGCTGGATTTGAACCACCAAGCATATGGGCTGCAGTCCCTCACTCAACACTATACCACCGGGTCTCAGCCCAGGATAATTGTTAAAAAAAAAAAAAAGGAAGAAAAGGAAAGGAAATTCATAAAGCTGTCCCTGCAATTAAGCAAAGAGGATTGGTCACCCATCCTTGGCCCCCATTCCTCAAACACTAGACTTAGCAGAGTCTGTCAACCAGAGTTGTTGTTGATAGGTTCCATCAAGTCATTCTGACTCATAGCAACCTCTTTTACAACAAACTGAAACACTGCTCCATCCTGTACCATCCTCACAATTGTTTTCATGTTGGAGCCCATTCTTGTGGCCACTGGGTCCATCCATCTTGTTGAGGGCCTTCTTCTTTTTCTCTGCCCTCTACTTTCCAAAATATGATGTCCTTTTCCAGGGACTGGTCTCTGTGGACAACAGGCCCACAATACAAAGTATGTGAGACCAAGTCTCGCCATCCTTTCCTGCCAGAAAAGGTGTTCAAGATGATAAAATAAATGAGTAGTTAAAAGTTGCCAGATGCAGTATAATAGAAAAGAAACCTCTAACCCCACAATGCATGGTGTAGATCCAGAAGATTTGAAATTAAAGATCAAAACTTTTCTCGGCCTATTTTTAGTCAAGTAAATTCTTTAAGAATCTAAGAATGAGCATGTAGTATAAACATATGAAATAAAGTGCAGGAGTCAGAAGGATGAATGAAAAAAGATCCATCAACCTCAATAGTGTGGATTCTATTTGAGCTATGTGCCCAGTTTGTTTGCAACCTGGACACATGATCTCAAGACTTACAATGGAATGGGGGAGTTCTTGTTAATTAAGATGAAAAGGAATCTTTATGAATATTCTTTCAGGAGGCACGAAGTCAGCTCCATTCCATTCCAGTGAATCAGATTAAGGATGATGGTTTCAAGACCAGAAGTCAGCTAGCAAAGTCTAGCTTGTGATATCATTATGTCACAAAGTACATGGGCTCTTCACAGTTCACACAGCATATTAAACAGAATCTTCCCATTTTCTGGCACATAGGAAGAAATTGGGATGCAAAATCTACCTTTGATGCTGAATCCAGTCTTCTGTGGTTTCTTAAATTCTCCTGCTTGGAACAGAGATGAATAGAGTCATACACATTCTGGCCTTCAAAACATCAAAAACTAAGAGAATTCGCTACCGTCCAAGCAAATATGTTTTCTTTTTCCTCTACAGATTTAAAATTTTAGCCCAAGTGGTCCAATAGGCATAGTTTGAAATCCCCTTGAATTATCTGTACAGGAACATGTAAAAAGAAATCTAGTTTAGAAACACAGTAAAATGGAAATGCAGACTAGGATCTGTCTTTCTTCTTCCAGAGGTTACAGCAGTAGATTTTATCTTTCTCTGTGAAGTAAACCAAAGTGAGAACCCGCAGAAAGAAATGTGCCAAATCCTTACAATGTCTTATTGACATTGCCATCCACATTTTAAATATGCATCAATACACTCTCCAAAGTCAGTGCATGGATTTTCTTGGTGTGTCAAATCTCTAATCTAGACAATCGATGAAGAGCTGTGTATGCACCCAACTGCTCAGTGGCAAAAGTTGAACAAAATATTAAGTACAGCTGCTTGAAGACATTGGAAAGTAATTGAAGCTGGAAGAGTGTGCGCTTTGCAAGTTTGCTGCTAGAAAGAGTAAGAATGGTGTATTTGTAGCTTCCTTGTCCAAGGATGCGTCCTTAACTCACGACTGTGATAATAGAACATTTTGGCTTTACTGTTCTGTCTTATGGTGGCAAAGAAAGGAGACTACTGCTGAGCGATAAGCTAGAAATTTGTAAGGGAATTCTGGAAAAGAGAACTAAGAGCAACCCAGATGTGTGTGATCGCTGGGCAGTCATTTTTGCAATATCATACAGATCCTTGAGTTCAGTGTAAAAAGAGACAGGGCCTAGAAAGGAATCTAAACTTGAAAGATACTGCTACAATCCTGAAAAGTGATATTTTTAGTTCTCTACTCATGTCATAAAGACTACCCCAGAACACACAAAATTGTCTTTCATCTAGCTAAACATATAGATCAATATATTTTGATGCATTAGCAGAACAACAAGAAAATTCATATGATGATCTTAATACACAAAAAGGATTTGGAAAAATGAAAATTCGTCAACACATCTAAAACAGGGTACCAATCCAAAAGATAAAATTATAAAGTCAGCTGTACCGATCCCTGACTCTCACCCTTAAATGCAAGATTTAAGGATTCTGACGGGCAAGAGTCTTGGATGAAGCCCAGAGGGGTTCTCAGCATGTTTTAGGACTGGAATAGGGAATCTCTTGCTAAGACATTGGAAAGAAAAGTTTCCTGGCTAACAGATTGGAAGAGGTCCCAATTTGTCCCCATGCCAAAGAAAGGTGACCTAATAGAATGTGGAGATTATCAAACAATAGCATTAATAGCACTTGCAGTGAAATTTTGCTGAAGATCAGTCCATAGGGTTGGGGAATTGCCAAAAATTTAAGCTGGATTCACAAGAGAATGAGCCTAAGGAATACCATTCAAGATGTCTGATTGATCTTGAGGGGAAGCAGAGAAATACCAAAAAGGGTTTACTTGTGTTCTATTGACTATGCAAAAAATATTAGACTCTGAGGTTCATAACAAACTATGGAAAGCATTTTGAATGTGGGAATTGCAGTGAATTTCATTGGATTTATGTGGAACCTGTCCATGGATCAAGAGGCAAGTGCATGAAGAACACAAAGAAATATTACACAGTTTAAAATCATGAAGGGTATGCATCAAGGTCTTTTTTTGAACCATTTTATTGAAGGCTCGTACATCACTTTTCATTGTATGTATATATAGCCAAGCACCTTCACACTCCTGCTGTCATTATCATTCTCCAAATATCTGCTTTTCCACTTGAGTCCTTGATATCAGCTTTTCATCCTTTCCCCTCTGTCCTTGCTCTTCCCTCCCTCACCAACTCTCAATACTTTATAATTTATTATTGTTCTGTTCTATCTTACTCTGGCCAATATCTCCCCTCACCCACTCCTCTGATGTCTGTCCTCCAGATAGGAGGTTATGTTTAGATCCTTGTAGTTGGCTCCCACTCTCTACCCCACCTTCTATCCACCCATCCAGTAACTCCAATCTCACCACTGACCCTGAGGTATTCAACTGTCCTGGGTTCCCCATATTTCCAGTTCCCATCTCTACCAGTGTACCTTCTCCAGTCCAGCTGGATTTGTAAGGTAGAGTTGGAACCATGGTACTTGGGGGTAGAAAGCCTTCAGGAACTAGAGGAAAGATGTCTACTTCATCACTACCTTACTGCACCTTAACTGGCCTGTCTCCTCCCCACGACTCCCCTGTAAGAGGGTGTTCAATTGCCCACAAGTGGGCTTTGGGTTACCGCCCTGCTCTCCTCCTCATTCATAGTGATGTGATTCTTACTCTTCGATACTTAATACCTGTTTCCTTCGACCCTTCTTGATCACACAGGTTGGTGTGCTTCTTCAATGTGGGCTTTGCTGGTTCTGTGCTAAACAGCCACTTATTTATCTTCAAGCCTTTAAGACCACAGACACTTTATCATTTGGTAGCTGGGAGCCATCAGCTTCCGCCACTTTGTTTGCCTCTGCACCCATTTGTCTTCAGTGATTATATCGGAAGTGTGGGCACATATTGATATGATTTTTCTTTTTTGTTTCCTGATACCTGATTCTTTCAACACCTCATGGTTGCATAGGCTGGTGTGCTTCTTTTATGGTGGGCTTTGTTGCTCCTGAGCCAGCCTTTAAGACCCTAGACACTATATTTTTTGATAGCCGGGAACCATCAGCTTTTATCACCACTCTTGCTCAGGCCCCCACATGTCCTCAATGATTTCCTTGAGAAGGTGGGCACTCAGTGATATGGTTTTTTCTGTTTGATGCCAGCAACCTAATCCTTTCAACACCTCACAGCCACACAGGCTGGTGTACTTCCGTGTGGGTGTGGCCACTTCCCAGCTAGATGGCCTTTTGTTTATCTTTAGGCTTTTGAGACCTCAGATGCTATATTCTTTGATAGCTGGGCACCATCAGCTTTCTTCATCACATTTGCTTATGCACCCATTTTACTTCAGTGATTGTATTGGGTCAGAGAGCATCATGGAAAACAGATTTATAGAACAAACGTTCTTGCATTGAGGGAGCACCTGGGTGAGCACCCAAGGTCCATTTGTTACCTAGTACTAAACCTATAAATATATGTTCTTAGATTTATTCCCTCCTTATACATGGAAAATTATATTTATGCATGTACATACCTGTGGTTAGACCTCTGCAAGTGCCCTTTGCCTTCCAATTCTTTTCTCTAATTCCTTCTATCTTCCTCCTGTCCCACCGTCATGCTCCACCTTTATTGGAGTTTCAGTACTTCCTCTCAGGTACATTACCCTTGGTTAAACCCTACCAGACTTCCCACACCCTCCTTGCCACCGATTCTGGACTTATTCCCCCATCCATGAGTCTGTCCATGCCTCCCTTTCCCACTCCTCTTCCCCCATTCCCCCAGAAACCCTCAGACCCATCATTCTCTCCCACCCAACTGTCCAACCAGGAGTGCTCCCATCTTGATTCGGTTCATTTTGGGGGGTCAGTCTGCATTGCTTCCCCACCATGTGACCCCAAAAATGTCCTCTGTCGCTGTCTGCTTCAGTGTGACGTGTCTTGTTATTGTTCGCCCAGTCCTTTCTGTGACCCACTAGGTCCCCACAGGGTCATAGTCCTCTAAGCATCGGGGGCCAGCATGGGGACCAGACCAGCTCTCCTTCTCTTTCTCTCTTCTTGCCTTTCTCCCTGTGAGGGTGGCATGCTGGTCCCTCCCCCAACCTGCTTTCTGCCATGACCACTCCCAGGTAGGAGTCAATCTGGCTCTGATTGTGTCCAGCCCTGTAGCTCTCTCTTTTCATGCATCCTTCCATGTGTCCACACTGTCCTCATGGTTGGGGGCTTCAAGGTAGGATCTGCATGCCTATTCCAGCTTCTGTAGAGACAAGACCAGTATTCTCCCCCTGGATGGGTTAGTGCCCTGTTCTATCTGTTATCCTTTCACTTTTGAACTCCCTTTTCCTCCCTCTGTCCTCCTATTACTGTGTTGCACCCAGTATGTACTTCCCTGGGTTTGGTCCACCCTCCTCCCCTTACCCTAAATTTCTGACCAACTGTTGTGGTATATGAGGATTCTCTTATATACCTACCTGGCCTCAGGGGACTCATACAGTACTTCTTTTGAAATAGACTGGTTTCACTTAGCATAATTTCCTCTAGTTCTTCCCATAAAGAGATATGTTTCATGTGCTCATTGGTGTTTTTGATTGAAGCATAGGACTCCATTGTGTGTTTGTGTCAGAGTTTTCTGATCCACTCATCTACTGATGGAAATTTAGATTGCTTGCAACTCTTTGTGATTGTGAATTGTGCCGCAATAAACATTGGCATGCAGACCACTGGTTGTGGTTTATTTCTTATCTCTTCTACGTATATACTCAGTAGAGGGATAACTGGGTCATAAGGTAGCTTAATTTCCATTTTCATTAAGTATTGCCAGACTGGTTTTCATAGCAGTTGTGCATATATACAGGACCACCAGCAAAATATAAATGTTCTTATTTTGCCACATCCCCTCCAACATTTGTTAATCTCTGATTTTCTGAATTGGTGTAGCCTCAAAGGTGTTAGATGGTGTCTCGTGGTTGTTTGTATCTGCATTTTTCTGATGGCTAATGATTGGAAGCATTTTCTCATGTGTTTATTGGTTATATGGATCTCCTCTCTAGTGAAACTTCTTTTCAGTTCTTCTCTTCAAAGGATTATCTGAATTCCTCTTTTTGCAGGTAAGAAGGGTATTGTAGATTTTTGTAATAATCCACTTGCCTATTGTCTAGTGGCTAAAAATCCTCTTCTAGTCTGTGGGTTGCCTAGCTACCCTCTTGGTAAAGCCTTTTGATGCACACAGGTGTCTTATTCTTAGTCAATGCCATTTGTCAATTTCAGGTTCCCCTGCATGTATACCCTGTCCTATCACAGTTAGCCTTTGTATTCCCTGAGTCAAGTTTCTTAGATTTCCCCCTATTCTTTCACTAATGGTCCTGATGGTTTGGGGTTTTACCTGTAGGTCTGTGATCCACCTTGTGTCAGTCCAGGTAGACTAGTGGAACAAGTTTCTTAGACATGCATATTGATATAAGGAAAAGGTTTATATATAAGAGAAATAGGACATTAAGAAAGCATCCCAATCCAGTCCAGTACAAAGTCATAAATCCACTATTAACCCATATGCTTGATATCAGTCTATAAAGTCTCCTTCCAACTCACTAAGTCACAGGTCAGTGGGTGCAGAGTCCTGGCACTGGCAGGGGTCTCCCCATGGTTCCTCACTTCCAGGGCTCAGGGTCCATCAACAGCATGCTGCTCCAGCTTCAGAGGTCTGGATCCATCAGGGCAAGACTGTGTGGTCTCTCTGACAGCTCCTCCAGCTTCTCGTACACTGCCAGCTTGTCTTATTCATGATTCATCGTCTCTGAGCCTAACTCCCAACAACTAGGGGAAATAGCTTCTCATCTTCATGAGGGAAACATCGCGAGATTTCCCAAAAGTCTCAAGAGAAAGCCATGCCCACATAGAGGCCTCATTGGCTACTCAATGGCTATCTCCAGATTAACAGGCTAGACTCCACCCTTACATTTCAATCATAAAATTAACATAAGCACATGGGTGCCACACACCTTTATTTGTTTTCTTCCATGGGGTGAGGTAGAGATCCTGTTTCATTTTTCTACATATGGATTTCCCTTGTTTCCAGTACCATTTGTTAATTAGAGCCCACCTACTTGATGATTTGGGAGCCTTTGTCAAAAAATAGTTGTCTATATGCTAATGGTTTTATTTCTGGGTTTTCTATTATTTTCCATTGGTCTGTGAATCTGTCATTATGCCCAGTACCACACTGTTTTGACCACTGTGGCTTTGTAGTAGGTGTGAATGTCAGGTAAAGTAAGCCCTCCAACTGTGTCCTTCTGCTTGAGGAGATCCCTCCTAATCCTTGACTTCTTCCCTTTCCATATGAAATTGGTGGTCAGTTTTTCCAGTTATCTGAAGGTTGTTGGTATTTAAATCAGGATAGTATTTGTGGCAGTCATGTTCTCGTGTCAATTTCATGATTGAAAATATAGGGGTGGAGTCTAGCCTGTTAATCTGGAGTTAACCCATGAGATCTCTGTGTAGGCATGGCTTTCTCCTAAGAATTCTGGGAAGTCGTGCAGTATTTCCCTATTGGAGGAGAGAGACTTGACTCACTCTCTTGGAGGCAGTCTACCAACAAGACAAGATGCAGGATGCAAGGAGGAGTTGGAGGAGAAGTCATATGGACTTGCCCTGATAGAACCTGATCTCCAGGGCCAGAGAAGCCACAGAGAGACTTCCATCACTGAGATGCTTCTACCTACAATGGATAATGCTGATGGACCCTGAGCTCTGGAAAGGAGGAGCCGTGGGGAGACCCCTGTCAGTGTCAGGATGCTTCTACTCCTGCTGGACTCTGCACCGACTGGCCAGTGATTGTCCTTGTGTCGTTGCACATGCTGCGTGAGTCAGAAAGAGACTTTATAGACTGGTGTCTGACATCTGGGCTAATTTTGGACTTAGGACCTTGGACTAGACTGGGTTGAGATGCTTTATTATGTTCCATTCCTCTTGTATACAAACCTTTCCCTTTTATTCATGTGTGTTTATGAATTTGTTTCTTTAGTCTACCCAGACTGACACAGCATTAAACTTATAAAGTGCCCTGGGTAAGGTAGACATCTTTTCTATATTGAGTCTCCCAATCCGTGAGCTTGGGATATTTCTCCATTTGGGCAGGTTGCTTTTTGTTTCCTGTAGTAGGGTTTTGTAGTTTTTCTTGTATAGGTCTTTTGTTTTTTTTGTTAGATATATCCCCAGATACTTCAATTTATTCTTGGCTATTGTGAATGACACTCCCTTCCTGATCTCTTCCATGGTCTTGTCAGATGTATACAGCAAACCAATTGACTTGTGTTTGATAATATTGTATCCTGTATCCTGAATTAATATTGTATCCTGAATATGTTCTTACATATTTCTCTATCACTGTTAGTACTCCAGTTGTGTAGTTTTGGGGAATTTTGATGTACAGGATCATGTCATCAGCAAATAATGATAATTTCAGCTCATTTTCTTCCATTTGGATACCTTTGGTGTCTTTTGGTTGTCTTATGTTATTAGCTAGGACCTCAAGTACAATATTGAATAATAATAGGGATCAGGAGCATCCTATCTAGTCCCCCTTTTCAGTGGGATTTTCTCCATTGACTATGATATTAGCTGTCAGCCTTTCATAGATAGCTTGTATTAACTTGAGGAGCTGCCCTTCTATTCCTATCTCTCTGAGCATCTTAACTAGGAAAGGGTGCTAGATGTTGTCAAATGCTTTCTCTGCAGCTATAAATATTATTATATGGTTCATATACTTTATCTTATCAATGTGGTGTATAATATTGATGGACTTACAGATGTTGAACCATTCCTGCATCTCTGGGATGAATCCTACCTGATCCTGAAGGATTATGCATTTTATATACTTTTGTATTCTATTGGCCAATATCTTGTTGAAGAGTTTTGCATCTATGTTCATTAGAGATTTTGGTCTATAGTTCTCTATTGCTGTGGCATCCCTTTCCTGTTTGGGTATCAAAGTTATGCTGGCTTCATAGAATGAGTTTGATAGTTTTCCATCCTTTTCTACTCTCTGAAAAGCTTTGTGGAGGATTGGTGCCAGCTCCTCCCTGAAAGTCTTATAGAATTCTCCAGTAACCCAGCTGGTCCGGGAGCTTTTTTTGTTGGTATCTTCTTGATAACCATATCTACCTTTTCTCTTGTTATGGGTTTATTTAGGTTCTTAATCTCTATCTGGGGTAGTCTAGGGAGGGAGATTGTTTTTCCAGGTACTTGTCCATTTCTTCCACAATTGTTAAACTCGGAGTACAGGCTTTCATAGTACTTTGTGATTATCCTTTTAATCTCATTAGGGTCTGTTGTGATTACCACTGTTTCATTCCTCATCCTGTCTATTGTCGCTTGGTCTTTCTCTTGTTAGGTTTGCCAGCGGCCTATTGATTCTGCTGATCCTTTCAAAGAGCTTTTTGTTGTGTCAATCTTCTGCATTCTTTTTTTTTTTATCTTTCCAGTGGTTCACCTCTGTTCTGATTTTTATTATTTATTTTCTCTTACGGTTGGAGGGATTATTCTGTAGACTCTGTTCTAGCTGTTGTTTTTGTGAGAATGTATCTGTCATAAGTCTCTCTTCCTTTTTCATATATGCATCTAATGCAATCAAGCTACCTCTGATAACTGCTTTCGCCATATACCAAAGGTTTTGATACAAAGTGTTCTCATTCTCATTAATTTCTAGAAATGTTTTCATCTCCCTTTTAATCTGGGTCAGTACCCATTCATGCCACAGAAGCTCATTATTCATCCTCCAACTGTTTTCCCTTGTTTTACTGATGGTCCTTTTATTAATCTCCAGTGTTATGGCATGGTGATCAGAGAAGGGCATCTATATAATCTCTATGTGTTTGGATTTACTTAGACTTAACTTGTGTTCCAGCATGTGGTTAATTTTCCAAAATGTGCCAGGTGGATTTGAGAAGAATGTGTATTCTTTTGCATTTGGATGGAAAGCTCTAAGTATATCTATCAGATTTAGTTGCCTAATTGTGGTGTTTAGTTTCATAGTCTCTTTGCTGAGCTTCTTTCCCAAAGATCTGTCTTTCTCTGAGAGTGGCATATTAAAGTGCCCTACTGTAATTATTGAGTCTGTAACATCGTTTTTCATGTTCTGAATAATCTGTTTGACAAATTTCAAGGATCTCTCATTTGGTGCATATGCTTATTATGCTCACAGGTTCCTGGTAAAGGGGTCCTTTGAGCATTATAAAGTGTCCCTCCTTATCTCTTTTTATAGCTTGAACCTCGAGGTCAGTTTTTTCTGAGTTTAGGATTGTGACTCCTGCTTTTTTGAGTCACCATTAGCTTGACATATCCTCCTCCAGCCTTTTATTCTTAGTTTATTCTTCTCTGTGTGAGCTTAAGGTGTGTTTTCTGCAGGCAACAGATTGATGAATTGTGTTTTCCAAAACAGTTTGCCAGCCTTTGTATTTTAATGATGGAGTTAAGGCTATTGACATGTAGAGTTATTATCCCAGTCTGTGGGTCAATTGCTGACATCTTGTGATTTTTGATTTGGGTCTTTTCTTAGCACTGTTTTAATTGATGTGTTGTGTTTTTGTGGGAGGCTTCTTTAATGTCATGTTTTCCTCCTGTGATTGTACTTTCTTGGCAATTGGGATTGGTACATTCACTTCTGAGTGTGGTTGGACTGTATGATGTTCTCCTGTTTTTGCTTGGTGGATATTGGTCATCTGGCCATAGTGAATTGGAAAGGATTTTCCTCAGGGTTGAGTTTCTCACAAAATATTATTTAAGTTTTTTTCTTATTCTGGAACACCCCTATCTCTCCATCTATCTTAATAGATAGTTTTGCAGGGTAAAGAATTCTATGGGAGGAGTTGTTTTCTTTTAGCTTCTGGAAGATATTGGTGCACGCTCTTCTCTTTACAATTTCTGTTGATAGATATGCACATATTCTTACCTGAGTGCCCTTGTATGTGACCGTCCTCTCTTCTCTTGCTGCATTGAGAATTTTCTCTTTTCCTTGAAGTTGGAATAATATAACTATTCTAAGCCTTGGTGAGCTCTTCCTGGGCTTTAGTCTAGTTGGGATCCTCTCAACTTCCGGTATGAGTGACTGGTTCTCATTCATTAGCTTGGGGACATTTTCTTCCAGAAATTCCCTTGTTAAATTAACTGTTGACTTCTTCCCTGTGTCTTGCTCCTGTGGGCCAATAATTCAGACCTTGTTCTTTTCATAGCATTGCTCATTGATCTCAGATTTTCTTCTGCCTCTCTTATTATCTTATTTGATTGTCTTTCTCATTTGCTGAGGTCAGCTTGGTTGTCTTCAAGATCACTGATACAAATCTCAACCTCTTCTAATCTAGTCATGAGATCAGCAATCTTGTGTGAAGTTTCTGCTAACTCCTGTATTTTCCTCTGGTGCTTGGACTTCATTCTCTCTATTGTGGACTTCATCCATTCTATCATAGCCTTCATCCCCTCAATCATTGCACCCTTCATCTGTGTAGCTTCCCTCATCTTCTGTATTTCTCCAAACAAACTTCTGAAAATTTCCTTTTGTGATCCAAACAGATTCTTCTATGTGTGTCGATAGTTCTGTTGATGGGGTTTGTCTTTCTTGTTTACTTATTAGGAGTGATATAGTATTCTGTGGTTTATGTGATGATTCCAAAGAGGTGGGTGTCATATTCCTGGGTTACCAAAAGGCCTTGTGTACTTTCCTAATGTGATTGTTGATGGTGTTTTCATGGGGTGCTTGTGGTTTACTATGGAGATTGGTTTGGTTGTTGTGTAGGCAGGTACTGTGTTGACTCAAAAATCAGCAGTGTGAAGAGGTGGTGAGCATCATTGGGGGCAATTAAGGGGGACACAATTTGACTGATGTCTAGTTCCAGTGTCGTGTCTGCACAATATGAATCCACTGTTTGGGTGGTGAGTGCATCAAGGTTTTATTTTTTCACTATACGTAAACTATATTCTAAGAAAATAGTCAGCGGAGCTGAACTTTATGCAGAATGTGGCATCAGGATGAGAAGAAGGCTTATGGATAACCTTTGACACACTGATGACATAATGACACTGCTTGAAAGTTAAAGGGATTTTGAAGGATTTGCTGAGGAAGATCAAGGGCTACAACCTTCAGTATGGATCAAAAAGCAGTGTAGAGAAGACCTGAATCTCACAACTTGACCAAAAAAATCACATCTTGATAAATGGAAAAAAAGATGGATGATGTCAAGGATTTCATCTTGGATTAGTAGTCCATGCTCATTGAAGCAACTATCCAGAAAAGGAACTACATACTGCACTGAGCAAAGTTGTGGCATGAGACATCTTTAAAGTGCTGATGGACAAGGATGTCACTTTGAGGACTAAGATGTCCCTGACACAGCCATAGTCTTTTAAATGACCTCACATGCCTGTGAAGTATTGAAAAGCAAGGATGTTACTTTAGATCTATGGTATACCCAACCCAAGTCGTGGTATTTTCTACTGCCTCCTATGTGAAAGTTGAACATTGAATAAAGAAGACCAAAGAAAAATCTATACATTTGGATTGTGTTGGAAAAGAATATGGGAAGTACCATGGACTGCGAAAAGGACAAACCAATCTATCTTGGAAGTATGGCCAGCATGCTCCTTAGAGGCAAGGAGAGAAAGACTTCATCTAAAAAATTTGGGCATATTTTCAGAAGAAGTCACCCCCTGGAAATATATGTCTTGCTTGGTGAAAGTGAGGTGCAATGACAAGGGAAAGGCTTGCATGGAGGTGAGTTAGCATGGGGACTGCAATGGGCTCAGGCATGGGAAAACTTGTGAGGAGAACACTTGACCCTCCAGTGTATTCTTCTGTTGTTCATATGGTTGCTAGGGGTCAGAATTCTCTCAATGGCAGCTAATAACAACCTAAGAATATACTCACGTGACTGTTGAACACTGAGTAAAGAAGACTAAAGAAGAGTTGGTGCCTTTAAATTATGGAGGAGGCAAAGAATATTGAAAGAACTGAGAACTACCTGAAAAACAGTAGAGTTAGAAAGTTCCTTTGAATTAAGATGGCCAATGTAGCATCTGGGGTCTTAAAGACTTGAAGTTCAACAAGCAGACATCTAGCAGGGAAGCAACAAAGCCCACATGAAAGAAGCACATCAACTTGTATGATTACAAGATATCAGGCATTAGAAAACCCCAAATAAGCATGCAAACAAGAGGGGTCAGAATGGAGACACAAAACTCGCAGAAGGATCACAAGGAAGAGACAGGGTGAAGTACAGCACTAATGAAACACACAGCATTCCTCTAGTTCTTTAATGCTTCTCTCCCCGACTCTCATGACTCCAGTTCTATCTTACAAATCTGGCTAGAGCAGAGCACGCACATGGGTACAGAATCCAGAACAGATAACATCCTCAGGATCAGTAAGGAGAGTAGTGATACCATGAAAGTGGTGGAAGAAGTTGGGGAAGTGGGGAACCAAGCACAATGATTGACAAACAACCTCCTTGGCAGGGGGAAGAACAACAGAAACATGGTGAAGGGAGACAGTGGATGGGATAAAAATAAAAATGGCTGATGTAGTATCAAGGGTTCATGAGGGCGGGAGGATGGGGTGGGAGGGAAGAAAAGAGGAGCAGATACCAAAGGCTCAAGTAGAAAGAAGTGATTATTATAAACTGTCCTTTATTTTAGAAGCAAATAGTTCATTTATTACTGTTCATTATTTTTAGCTATATGATAAGGCTTATTCCAAGGAATGATTAATAACTCTAATATTAATCTTACTTTTTCTTCTAACCATTAGTGGAATGTCTATTTGTTTTGTGGGAGGATGTTTGCAGTCCACTGTTGCTATAGTAAGTCCAAAACTATCTTGAGAAAGTCATACTTGAAATATTTCAGCAACATCTGTTTTCATTTTAAATGAACCAAGTTTCTTTCTAAAATTTGCCAATTAATTTTCTGGCTCACTGTTGATAGATCAGTTAGTGTATTAGGAACATATTTTATTTTTCTCTGCTTGCTTAAAAAATAAGTATGGGTCACGGCGCAATAACTCTTTATTTGTCTACAAAAATTAACTTATTCACATTTGGCCATAAGTTTCCCTCTCAGTTTCTACTTAAGAAAAAATATGCTACATAATTTTTTGGTTTTAACAAATCTTCTAATGTACTCAAGTTCCTTTTCTCACTACCCACCAAATATGCTTACTTTGCTCTCTACCAGGAAAAGTTCAAATATATTAACATGTTACAATTTGAAGCTCATTTGATCTTCAATTTTCTTTTTGTCAGCATCTCTATTCCTTAACTCACATATTGGAGCCTTTGGGTGGTGTGCAAGATTCCTATGTGCAGTTGCTAATGAAAGGTTGGAAGTTTATGATCATGCAGAGGTTCCTCTGAAGAAAAGGTCTGGTGATCTGTTCCCCAACCTTCACTCCCCCACCCCCACAAACACACAAATCATCTTTTGAAAAGCCGATGGAATACATTTCTACTTTTACACACATGGGATCGCCATGAGTCTGAATAGTCTCTATGATAATTTGTTGCTTAGTCTACCTTTTTAGTTTTTAATCTCCTACATTTTTACTTAGGGAATTTTTAAGTCAACTGGTATCCCACTTAATTTACAATTTAAAAATTGCTAAATAAATAAAGACAATGCAAACAGAGGGAAAGATCAATCAATCAATGAGATAAATTGACATCATCTTGTCAGTTCATCCCATATGCTTTGATATGAATATAATAAAACTTTCAGAAAGACATGATCATTGTTGATGAACAGTCTTAAAAATGAACTCTAAAGAAACCATGTTTCTTTATTTTTTTCAGCTGATTTGCTCCCTTTAGCTCTAACAAGACCCATCACATTGTATTTTGGAGTGTATCGTCTTTTATGCTTTATCAGTCCCCTTTTTGTCTCTTATTTCTTGGCCATTGCTGTCTCGGTAAAAAGTAGCCATTGGCTCTCTAGAATGCCCAAAGCCTTGCTCTGGCGCACTACATTTTCCTGTGTTCGAGCATGTTAATTTGTAGCCCATGTTTTACTTATAATCTGATAGATCTAAAGGTTTGACCAACATATAAGGGTGCATTTGCTTTGTTTTAAAGTTCTAAATGTTGGCATCTCTCTTGCATACCAGTATCAGTGCTGTATTCGTCTGTTATTCATCCCATGATATATACTTCTTGAGGGTCCATGAAACATTACATTCAGTGCCAGGTTAAAGAGATTCAATCACAGTCTCAATATCCCAAAGAAGGGTTTTCCTGGATGGATATTCTTCAGCATCCAACTCAGAGCTTGAAACCAAAGTACAATAAGCTTAAGTCTAATTGCAGCTGGCAATCTTTTCAGAATCGCCCCCCCCCCCACCGTCCTCCCCCCCACCCAACATACATACTGAATTATGCCTTTTTAAAGGTATCTTTGCTTTGATAGTCTGTGGTATTTTATGAAGTCCTTTAATAGGCAAAAGTTTGTCATTTTAACCAAATCAATTTATTTTCTATTTTTTCTTTCATTGCTTGTGCTTTTGGTGTCATATCTAAAAATCTATTGTCAATTCGTGGTTTGAATCCTTTCCTGTCTTGATTTTATGGAGGTGTTTTCTTATACCTAGAATGCTGGTTTCGTTTTCATGCAGGATGTGAGATAGAGGTTCAATCTCATTATTTTTCACCTGGAAATCCAGTTGTCCCAGCATGGCTCATTGAAAAGATTTTTTGTTACATCAAATTTGTTGGTTTATGCAAATTGTTTATATTTGTATGCATTTAGTCTTGATAATGTTTTTCTTTGTTGTTTAGCTCCATGTTTGGTAAAAATGTACATAGAAAAACCCACTCCCATTCCATAATTTTAAGACATAATAATAAAGGGTATTGGTTATATTCTTCACATTGTGTCAACATTCTTAGTATTTCTGTTCTAGTTGTTTCTATAGCATCTATTTAATTTCTCTGTCCCTCAACCAGTTGACTTCTGTGTTTTATATGAATTTTTATTTCTACAATTAGTGATCCAGGGTGACAATCCTTACTCTTCAGGTTAAGCTGTTACTTTGTTTAAATGTGACTTCTGAGGATAATTTCAATTCAAGATTTGAAGATGATCTCAGGACCGTCATCTTGGTAACTCCTTTAATCTAAATAGGTCCAGAAAGTCTAGAGTCTTTGAGAATTTTAAGTTCTCTTCTACAGCCTCCTTCTATCTAATGACTTCATCTATTGGGTCCCTGATCAGAACATTTGGTAGTGATTGTCAGGCACCCTTTAGAATGGGATCTTAGAATGATGAGGCATGGATTCATGTGAACAATTAGTCCCTCTCTCCAGTTCCTTATTTTATTGTTAGATAGTCTCCATTCTTGTATGTTTCTGACATACTGGAATATAGACAAAAACTTATGAACAATATTGTGCCAATTGTTCCATGAGACCTCAGCCTGAATCCTTCAAACCTAAGTATCAGCATCTGAAGTCCCACTTTCTATCTTTGGTTGTTGTTACATTGTTTCAAAACCATACACAACCACCTTCACATTAATCCCTTTTACATATTTTATTGGCAAAATGCATGTTGGCCAGGCTATGCAAATTTCACCATAGTTATCACCATTCTCATTTCTCTAAACAAGAATTCATGAAATATATGATACATAATTTGGTGATTTTTTTTGTATTAAAGTGATCTCATGACATATGGTTATGCTTGATATCACCAGAAATCTTTTGTGCATTTACTGGTTTCCTTACTAATTTCCTGATTTGAGAAACCTAAGCTAAATCAGAAAGATTTAGCTGCATAATCCGAAAGATTTAGCTGCATGTTTAATGCTATTAGGCTATCTTTTTAAAGATTTAAAGTAAATTTATCATTACATATCATCAGCATTGTTTTTACTATCTGAAAAAGATGTAGACAAATGTGAAATAGTATATAAATACTTCTATTTCACACTTTTAAACTTTGCTCCAAGTGAAATTTGAAATAAAAAATTAATAATGCTTTTGAAAGTCTCATTGCTTAAGGAATTCTCTAGGCTACTGGATGGTTTCCAAAAACAAATTTGGGAAAACAGAACCTGAATTTATGACCCTTTCATTACTGTCAAGACTTGCTTGATGAACACTCCATAGGATGGACTATCATGACACAAAAGGTGTTTGATTTAACTGTAAAAACAAAAGCAAAAATTCACTGCCACCAAGTCCCTGCAGGCTCATCTAGACCCCATAGGGCAGAGTAGAACTGTTCTTGTGAGTTTCTGAGTCTGTGACGGTTTTATGGGGGGAGAAAGCCTTATCTTTCTCCCGCTGGGAAGCTAATGAATTAGAACTGTGGCCCTTTTAGATCACAGCCCATGGAGTACCCACTATGCCACTAGCTCTCCTTGCTTTGAGCATATAAATAATAAATTCATTAGGTCCTCTATCTCCATGCTGATGACTCTGAGACGAAGAGAAACTCTGGTGCTTCATGTGTCTAATTCACAGCTGGTACTCTGAGATAACAATCCTAAAATGCAAGGTTCACTTTCAATGTATTTTCCTGCAGGAATTTTACAATTGCCATAGGAAATACAGATGTGAGCAATTTAAACTATTCCGAGTTCAGGAATGGTTCATATAAACAGTGCAAAGTCAGCGGAGTGTTTTTCCAGGAGGTCTCATCTTGCTTGATTGACCAAAACTCTGTCTGGTGGCCATCTTGAGGTAAGAGGGTAGCTTCAAGTGTAAGCATGTAGCTTCTGCATACTCCAGAGAAGCTGGCTACGAAAAAAGAAAACGCGTTGGGAAAGGTTAACCGTCACACACAGCAGTATGTATGGCTAAATGATTTGCACTATGGGAAGCTAATTTTAATTTCTCCTATCTTAAACATAAAACAGACTCATACTTATTTAAAAATTCATGGTGGTGATAATAATATGATTTAGTAAGCAGCTCCTTGTGCTCTAGCCTTAACAGAACAGAGCCTACCTGAAGCAAGAGGTTTCATGTATTATAACCATTACCATTGCGTTACTTCTCAATCCTGGCAATCTTGTGTTGTTCAGAGCAGAACGGAACTTTGTGGGGTTTCCTGGGCTGTAATCTTTTATGGAATCCAGTCAACAGACCTTCCTTTTGTGTCCTCATCAGATAAAGTTGAATCACCAAACTTTGGGTTAGCAACCAAGGCATGCTTATGCACTATACTGCCCAGCTAGCAGTAAGTTAATGGCTGTGCCAATTCACTCTTTCAATGTTTGTTTTCCCCTCTCTATAGCACATTACCTAAAATTTCTATGAAACTCAATTTTTCCCAATTCTACAAAGTTTGTTTCATCAACATAGAGAAGCATCCACAGAGAAATAAAGCTTACAGTTATACAAATGGAAGGTATTGACTCCTTTGTATCATCTCACAATAAAATAGATGAAAATAGCACAAAATACTGACAGTCACATCTTACTGCTCTCATGGTCACAATAAAAATGGACCTGACCCAGGTTAGCCTGTGCTCGTGGATGTTCTGGGGACACACGTGGACCTCTGGCACAATGAATCAGAACCAGGGGCCCCAGGTCAGATTCTCTGTGGATTATGATTCTATATATTAAATAAACTCTTGAGTAGTTTTCATAGCTCAGGTAGGTTTAAAAGCCACCAGTTTGACTGAGACTTATTATTCTTGCATATGTTTTATATATTAAATCATTAAGCTGAATTTTGTACCCAGTTTGTTTATCGGAAGAACAGAAAATAAAGAGTGCCGATAAAGATACAGAGAAATTGACACCTTCATCTATTGCTGAAAGGAATGTAAAATGGGATGGCCTCTGTGGAAAATAGTTTGTTTTTACTTTTTAAGGATAAGCATACATTTAGGATATGACCTAGCAATTCCACTCCTACTCAAAAGACCTGAGAAAATGGATCTATGCAACAGATACTGCATATACTCAAGTATAAATCGACCCTAATATCTGCTGAGGCACCTAATTTTATCACAAAAAATTGCATAAAAATGCATTGAAAAATTTGACTTTTACTTGAGTATATACAGTACTTACAGGCAAGTGCTCATTGTAGCATTCTGCACATGGGTCACATGGTGAGGTAGCCCCAGTGCTCATTCACAGAGAAAGAGATAAACTAAACTTGGTATATGCATATGCTGGAATAGCATTTGGCCATACAGAAAATGAAGTTCTAGAATATGTCATAACATGAACAAAGTTCAAAACAGTATGCTGCATGAACGGAGTCAGTAACAATAGGGCAAGCATTATCTTACCCTTCTTGCAAGATATCTTAAATATCTCATGCTGCCCTAACAGAAATACCCCACGTGGATGTCTTTAACAAACCTAAAATTATTCTTTCACAGTTTCGGAGGCTCATGTAGGGGTCACTCTTGAGGGACTGCTTTCTCCCTCTGCCTCCTCTTGAGGTCTTGTGTCAACACCTGTGAACCCTGTGCTCCTTGAAGATCTCCATGTTCTTGGTGTCAACCTACCCTTGGGTCTGAAAGCTTCTCAGGGCAGGTAATACCTGGTCCAAAGGAAGCACTCCATTCTAAGCTCTTCTTTCTGGTTGGTGTGAAAGCCCTACTCTTCTGACGCCCCTCATCCCCATTTATCTCTGGTAAGGTAAAATATGAGGTGGGCTGCAGTACAGTGACTTCCCTGACATGGAGTCAGGGCTGTGACCTGATTAAGGGTGTTCCATTCCAGCCTAGTCATCCTACAACTGACTGACGGGTCACGTCGGATCATTTCATAAAGGATTGCTACCTCATTTCTTAACTGCCAAGTTGCATTGGGAGTTCATTCTGTAACTGAAAGACCCCTGGAAAGTTCAGTCCAAACAAGCTGAAGCATGTTTTAGTGGACCCAATTCAAATCATGACATGTAAATAATTAAAAGAAGCCAATGCCGGATGATTGGAGAATGATAATAGCAGTGGACATGTGAGGGTGCTTGGCACAGTATGTTTATTTATGTATTGTGAGAAACGATGTATGAGCCCCCAATAAAATTATTAAAAATTTTAAATTGAAAAAAAAGAAGCAAATGTCTTGGAGACAAGTTTCATTAGTGATTATCATCAGGGCTTAGACTTAAAAGGAATGTATACAGGGCATTGGGTTTCTGTTTAGATAATGAAAACCGTACTTTTGGAAATAGTGATGATTGCACAATTATGGTTCATGTAATTAATTCTACTGATGTGTACACACATCAGTTTTAAAAGTTTTAAAATGTTCAATTTGAGGACATTTGTCACATGATGAGGTAGCCCCAGTGTTCATCAACATAGGAAGGTATAAACTAAACTTGACATATGCATACTCTGAAATAGCATTTGGTCACTCTCTCTCTCTCTCTCTCTCTCTCTCTCTCTATATATATATATATATATATATATATATTTCACCACAATGAAATAAAAAAGAAATAAGTACTTGAGCCACTAGTCTAGAGGAGGTTGTTTTCCAAAGTGTATTGTGTACAGATGAGATGCCAAACTGTCTCTCATATGGTACAGAAGAAGGACCTCATTTTGTCATCTGCAACAATGCTTGTTAGACATCTTCAAGCAGCCCTTACTGACTTGACAAGTTTCCATCTCTGAATTGAAAAAGATACACAGACCTTTGAGTGTCCAGTAAGATATTACATCCTCAGTTCTCTGCACCCTTTTCTTTTCTGTGTGACAGGCAAGATTGTAAGAGGGCGTAATTTTCGATACATTTCAATAAAAGACATCGAAAGACAAGAAGCTGGAAAACCTCAGTGATAAAGGAGTAAGGGATCTCTGACACTCACCTATATTGCTTAGTATGGGAAGGGGAGTACAAGCGGGGGGCAGATGCCAAGTTGATGGCTAGAACCATGGTTGATTTATAGGTGGATTTAGTGGGTGTAAAAATAATCACAGTAAATTACTGAGTAATCTGAAAATATCAAAAATGTCTACCTTTCCTAACTGGTACATGATCCCTTGTTAGTAAAGCTTGAAATAATACAGGCTGTGAAGTTTCTTCCTCCCACACAGCGCAAACAGGCACTGGGGATGATGTGAACTGCTTGATGGAATGCCAACTCTAGGTAATGTTTGGAATTTAAGTAGGACTCATAAACACAGGTAGACATGATATGATCCAAACACTAGCTTAGTTTGGCTCATGTCAAATTATGTGAAGCAGAGGTTAGCTTAGAACATTTAATAAAGGGTGTTGGTTAGTCTGGAGTGCTTAACTGAATGATTAAACAATAGTAACTGAGATTACACAGAAATAATATAAGATTTATGCATCAATCAACAAAATTCATTTCAAGAAATAGAAACTATAGCCTGCTCTGCAAAGAAGTAAACCCCTGTAAAAATACAATTTCCCCCCTCCTATCATCCTTCTTATTCTTCCTAGACTAAACTTGGGAAATCTTCCAATTGCTTTGGTAAACTGAATTTAAATCTTCTAAACTAGATAGCATGGTATTTGACCTTACATGAAAAACATGTTGGCTATAGACACAACTATATATAGGAAAATATTTCCTTATTACATATCAGGCCAAGAAAGGACAGTTTGAGTCAAGTATATTAATTTTGTGCTATAATCCACATGGTGTGAGAGACTTTATGGAATTTGAAAACCGTAGTTAGAGTCTTTTATCTGACCATCACTGTTTGAATGAACTGGGGTTAATTATTTAGTCTCACTAAGCCTTTTAAAATTATTATTAAGAGAAAGTAAGAAAGAAAATACTCATCATTCTTCCTTTTATTTTGGGGGGGGGGCGGTGCATCATTGCCCTCTGATGGTCGAGGGAGCTACCCAGCCTTGCTCCTGGAGAGCTGCTGCTGGATTTGAACCACCAAGCCCCTTGGCTGCAGTCCCGCACTCAACCACTATGCCACCGGGGCTCAGCCCCATTCTCCCTCTTGCTAACTCCTGTGGTTGTTATAAAAATGATATGAAATGGAGAGATCTTGGGTGAGTGCTTTGATACAGAGGCAAAAAAAAAAAAGTCCTGGAATAATGGTAAGCACAATTTTATGTTTAACTGCTATGAGTATTCTCAAGTGTTTGTTGAAATGCCTCTCAGATTTGAAGTCATTAGAGTCCTGATGTTTTATTACTGCATTATAATCCATGAAAGACTCATGTTACCTCTAAAAGAAAAAGATACGTACAATTGCTAAACAATGGAAGGTACACAGAAAAGCAGCTTGGGCTCTAAATTGTTTAGCTGTCTAGAACAGTGAGCTTTCATGACATTGTGAAAGATAAGCTGTCCTAAAAACCAGGGTATATGTATGTTTCATAGTCAGGTGACAAAGCCCCAAATCACTTTCTTAAGCCTTCTCCAAAACTCTAGTATGGAAGAATTCTTAGATTCTTTTCCTATTAATGACCAAGTCTCTTGAACAGAGCTCTGGTGACTCAGAATGATATGCATCATTAATTGTGCACTGCTTCAACTAATTAAAATATTAAAGTCTGTGTTTTTGATAGAACTATAGGCATCAGACTTAGGAAGCTAGGTTCTATAGTGAGTCCTAGTATTGGCCAGGATGGAATCTTAGAAATAGCTACAAGTTGAGTATAGGAGCAAGTGTGTGTGAGCAGCAGGGTGTATCAGGAGAGAAACTTCAAGGAAGAAGAGAATTCGAAAGGAAAAGAGCAATAAAATTAAAAATCCATGGTGATGATCATCTGCTGTCACTTCCTGATGTAATCACTCTAACAAATTGTTTGCTGTTTCCCATGGCCTGACAATCCACTCTGCCTGCATTTATTCAAAGCAATGCTGGATTTCTGTGAAATCTCTGTCCCTAGAGACCTTTAAGTAGACATGGTCCAGCAGGAGTGTGGGGGTAGCGATTCACAGATTGTGTGGAAGAGTTCTTCAGAAGGGAAGGAAGGGCTAGCATGAAGTCTTTTTGAATGAGGACATTGACAGGTTTCAGTGAGAAACAGAACATTAAAATCTTTGACCTTAAGAATTTTCCTATAACGATTCATAAGAGAGATATTTATGTACTGTGGAAATAGCATAGATTTCCTACTATGTGACACTGTTCAAGATGCCGAGATATATAACAATAAACACAACACAGTTCTTTTTCTTCTTCTCACAGACCTCACATTCTTACATGGGAAAGCAGAAAGAACATTCCAAAAGCCTGTATTGGGTGATGATAAGAGACATGAAACTTAAAAATGGAAATTAATAAATTGGTAAAGAGTATGGAGAGTTTCTGAGGTGTTATGTAAGAGACTTCTCAGATTAGAAGCCATTTGGTTGGAGAATAAAGAGAATGGATAAATCCAGATCGATGAATACTGGGGAGAAGAACACCCCAGAAAGAAGAATCATAAATGTGAAGATTCTGTGGTAGGGGCATACCTTAAGGCCAATATTTTTGAGGACTAGCAAGGACTCATGGAAAGCTGCCCAGTGGTTAATGTTACAAAATGAGGTCAGATGGGCAGAGGTTGCCCCATTCTACAGGATTTTGTAATCCAGGGAAGCATTTGGACTATGCTCCTTGAAGATGGTAATCCAGTACAAGGTTTAACACTGGATGCATTTCTAAGGTTGAGTGCATTATTTTCATGACAGAGAAGATGCAAAGCATAAGGGTAAATAAGCAATTAACAAGAGCAAGGACTAGGTTTAGGGCTGAATTTGGAAGAGAAGAAGCTCTGTTTGCTGAACAGGGATGATTGCATAATAGGAGCAGAATCCTTTTTTTTTTTTTTTTTTGGTTGACATCAGATTGAGATGCTTGTCTGACTTCAAGTGGGCCTGCAGTGGATTCAGGTGTGCATGGGAGGCTGCCGTTCAGGGGAGAGACCATGGGTAGAGGGGCCATTTCAGGAGTTATCAGCACAGACATAGCTTTTCAAACTGTGGATCTGGATAATGCCTGCAAAAGAGTGTCAGATTTGAGCCCAGGGCACTTTTATATTTGAGAATCAGGAATATAGGAAGAAACCCTGGCAGTAGGGAATGAGAGGTTCAAGGGAGTAGTGTCCTAGAATCCAAGGGAAGACAGTGTCTGCAATAGCAAATGTGTCCACTGAGCTGAGACGTCAAGATAGAGACCATGAAAGAACCTTGAACACCATGGAAGTTATGTCCTGGTGAAATTGGGGATAAAAATGACTCACTGAGACTAATTTTTCAATAGCGAGTCCTTTTAATAATACACCCCAAATGAAGGAATCCCTGTTGCATTTTCGAAATGTTGACAAATACTTAAATGTTTATGTTTTACATGTTGAGGCTGACAGCTGCGTAAATACTGGAGATCCTTGGAAGTTCAGACATACGTAGTTTCATTATTTGAAAAACCTTGCTCTGATGCCCTAGTTTTAACTCCAGTTGTTTGTCTTCCATCAAAAACCAGACAAGATCATAAAAACAGAGCGATTAGTAGAAATGAGGAAAATTCTATTTTTTGTGAAAAACCAAACTTGGCTTAAGCAAAATAGCATGAGAGAGAATTTTGCTCTTCCAACTCAGTTCTTCATGGCGATGACCAAGTTGAAATACCAACCTGCTTCAGGTCAGAGATGAGTTGTGGGCTTCCTTAGGCAAAAGTAAAGTAGTTCTGTGAATTCATTCTCTTCAGACCCAGGAACATGGTAGACATGAGTGCCCTTCACCTCACTCAGTCACATATTTCTGTTCAATGAAGAATGCATATGCCCTTCTTTTGGTAAAATCAACTATTAACATAGTGTTTATTTATGGGTTCCATGTAGCTGTGATACATTATATATTTACTATTTTTGGCAGAAAAAGAAAAGGCTTGGAAACCTATAAGAACCAAATCTCCTCAAACTAATAAAAATCTCTTCAAGCAATATGTTAAGTTTCAGTACCTATGCCTTAAGAGGCAAGGTGTAAGTAAATAAAAACTGCTCCCTGCCTTTCTCCCTTATTTGCACATGGGCAGATTTATTTCCTTTTTACACATGAATCCAGCAGAAATTTATACAGCACATGGGATTGGCAAACCATAGATATGGCTGTTGGGAAAAAGGAAGATACTTAAAATTTCACCATATTTAACTCACAACTTGAAAATGTTAATCATAAAGATGTAAAATTAAAAAATGCAAGTCTCACAAACTGAAGAAAGAAAGGGTGGTTATATTTTGGGTGTTTTTGTCATGAGTTAGATTTTCAATTGTATTTTTAATTTTTCAATGTTTTAAGCCCAGTTTAGTATTCAGCTTAAATAGATACAAAAATGTTCTATTGAGCATTATTTTCAGGAATCAGGCCAAAGTTCAAATCTCAGTTTTGGCACTTTACTGGGAGCCACTTAATGATCTTCTATAAGGATGCAATGCCATGCATTCTGATAGGGTTTGTGTCAACTAGAATGGGCCAGCCAGGATTCTCAGTGGTTTGGCCATTAAAACATAGGAATTTCCCATGATGTGATCTAACACGATATAATTGCCTCCATAATGGGGTCAGCTATGAGGAGCCCATCAGTTGTAAGATTATGATGAAATGCTGCACCTTTACTCATGTTACAATGACGATGCAATCAATTGAAAGGATGTCTCCTCAGGGTTGTGACCTGCTTCCAATTTAAGTGGATGCTGTGGGAAAGCTTGCCTGCTTTTTGCTGGGTCTGAATTCTGATCTGGCTCCTCTGCTTGTTCTCTGGACTTGAGCCAACAGCCTGCTGATCCTAAATTCTTCAACCCCCATGCTACACAAGTCAGGCAAAACATCTACCTCAGCATCTGCTCTACAGACTTGGAACCTACATAGATTTGGAGTAGCCCACTTCTACAACTTTGTGAGCCATTTTCTTTCTTTCTTTTTTTTTTAAAAAAAAATCATTTTATTGGGACTCTTAAACCTCTTACATCATTTTGTTTAACAATGGTATCAAGCATATTTGTACATATGTTGCCATCCATCATCATTTCCCAAACATGTTCTACTTAAGTCTTTGGTAAAAGCTTCTCTTCCCCCCTTTCTTTCCCCCCTTTTAAGTCCTTGATCAATTATAAATGATTACTATTTCACATCTTATATTGTCTGTTGTCCCCTGGATCTTCACCCACATTTCTGTTGTTCATCCCCTTCAGTGGGGAGGCTATATATTCAACCTTGTGATAAGTTCCCCCTTTCAACCCCTTCCTTCTCTCCAACCATTCCCCTACTGTCATACTATCACTACTCTCACTACTGTTCCCAAGGGGCTTACCTGTTCTGAATTCCATGTGTTGAGAACTCTTATTTGTACCAATGTGTGTTCTCTGGTCCAGCCAGATTTGCAAGGTAGAACTAGGTCATGGTCATGGGGGGAGGAAGCATTCAGAAACTAGAGGAATGATGCGTGAATCATCTGTGCTATACTTGGTTGAATCATCCCTTCCTTATAACCATTCTCAGGGAGGGAGGGGAGTCGGGGGTGGGCGTGGGTGTCTCCAATTGTCTACATATGGGCTTTGATCTCCACTCCAACCCTGTCCTTTGCATCAATGAAGTTGTTTATTTGGGATCTTTTGATATCAGACACCTGACCCTGTCTACACCTCATCATCACATGGGCTGGTGTGCTTCTTCCATGTTGCCTTATTTGCTTCCCCATTAGACGGCTGCTTGTTTAACTTCAAGCCTCTAAGACCCTAGATGCTATATCTTTTGATAGCCATGCATCTTGTGAGCAATTTTCTTGATAGATTTATATACATAGATAAGCCTCCCTGGATTTCCTTTCCTAGAGGACCCAGCTCAAGCTAAGCACTTCATGTGAATAATTATTAATAAAGCACAATACAATTAAACTTGGAATAGCTTTACTTTTAGCTATCTTTGAATCTTATTTCAATTCTCTTTTGAATGTGAGAGAACTATGTGTATTATAACACAATTAAATCTTGGTTTGAGTTGAAATCTCTGCTGACAAAAAGCTGATCCAATCCTAATCTCAGGGTGGAATGGAATAAACAGTATGTACTTGGGGAAGCCCAAATACCTCCTGTGAAGAGGTCTATGACTCACAGTGCTGGTGATTATACACAAGGAAACTCTGGCCTAGAAATAATGTTTAATGTTGTTCAAACAGATATGCACACATACATACCTCTCAGTATCTCCTGGAGATTAACATTTGAATCATTTAAGACTGCAGTTACAGCTGCGCTCTTTGGAGCACTGTGCTACTTGGACACTACTCAACACACTGACAACTGGATTGGTTTGGAGCAGGGCTCTTCAAGCTTTTTAAACAGGGGGCCAGTTCACTGTCCCTTAGACCGTTGGAGAGTTGGACTACACTAGCATTAAAAAAAGACAACCTAGGCCAAAAATGAAGTGTTATCAGACTTTGGTTTATTGTAAAATTTATCAAAGTATGTCATGTAATCCCTGACCCCTTGCTCTGAAAATAAAATCAAACACATAATTATTGCTTATCCTTTTCCCCCTACTTCACTTGTGCCACTGTAAAAGGAGGGAGAAAAATCATTGAAATAAATAAAAAGACAGATGCAAGAGAGAAAAATATATCTTCATTTAGACGAGGACAGGCCAGGAGCGACAGAAACACCATTATGCAGTTTTAAAATAAGCTTCTTTTTAAAAGGTTGCTTTATATATATATGTATATATATATATATATATATATATATATATATAAAATATCACACCAAAAATAAAATAATAGCAGCAGGAAAGAAGGATAAATACAAGTTAATTGCACACCAGTCCCATGCAAAAAAATGGAGCCATTAGCCAAAGCAGTAGTACTCAGAATCCACCGGGGGATGCTTGTGCAGTGCTTGGGAATCCTCCATGATGGAACTGTCACTGAACTGGTCAAAGTCCGAAGGGGTCTGATGGCCTGGGACATCATCGGCCAACGTGTCCAGGTAGCTCCCCACGGAGATGCCATCCAGCCCGTCACTGCCATCGTGTAGGCTGTTGTAGCTGCCACGCAAGGAGGTGCTCTGGCTTTCCAGCAAACTGCATAGGCTGCCGCTGAGACTGCTGCCTCGGCTCGTCACCGTGGCCTTCTCTTCAATCATCCACTTGATGGACTCGATGCTCTCATTGATCACGAGCAACTGGCGCATGAGCTTGACGTCTGTGGCCCGGAGGTTAACCTGTGGAGCCGAGGGAGAGAGGAAGAAACACATCAGTTATTCTCTGCTCTGGAAAGATTCACTAGTTTTTCAGATCCTGTCTCCTGTCCCCTTCACCAGAACATTTGATAAAATACCAGTGCTTCTGATCTTAGGATCATTTTCAAAACCCTAGGATGAAAAATCATTAGATTTTAAGATTTTTTTTCCTTCAATCACTGACCAATTGTGCATGTTATAATTAAAGGGCTCACTTCCTGCCAAACTCCACATGCTCAACCGGGATGGTGAGACTTCCACCGTCTCCCTTATCCTCATTGAAATGCCTATGAATACACTGAATGTCAGGTTCCCTGCTGAAAATGGATTCTCTCTAAGGCCCAATTCATGGCTTATCCAGGTTTACCTGGCAATTCATGTGTGCATGCTGAAAGACAGGATAAAAAAGAGAAGAGACATTAAACAAGCCACCAATGTTATGGTCCTGGCTACTATTTATGGTGTGACAATGTACATCCTAGACATGCTACCAAAGCTTGCCATTTGCTAACAGTTCTATAAAGCAGATTTTATTATCATTTGTTTTATAACCAAAGTCTACAGCAAAAGAGGTACAACCTTTAAAACACACTCTTTACGACTGTGTTGACGAAGTGATGAATGTTGTCGTTAGGGGTCAAGACTGTGCCAACAGGTGGCAACCTCAGGCTCAACGGCATGAAACCGTGCCCAGGCTTTCTTCAGTCTTGTGCCCATTCCCACGCTGGAGCCCTTGTCGCAGCCACCGTGTCAATCAATCTCCTTGAAGGCAGTTTTCTTTTTGGCTGCTCCTATGCCGCTGACCCTGTTTCCAAGGTATGCAGAAGGTTTTCAGGGCCTAATTCCTCTGTCGTGGGCAGCCGAGGCCTTCTTTGTGGTCTGTTCACCTGGAGGTTCTACTGATCCCTGTTCATTTGGAGTGACCCTACTAACATTTGAAGGTCCAGCATAATAGCTACCCACAAGCCATCACAGTAGAACGAACTGGCAGACAAGTGGTGGATGTGATGAATACTGCACGAATGATTCCTTTGCTCTTTGACCAATTTCAAAACAAAAAATGTGCTAAGAGCTCAGGCTGGACAATTTACAAGAGAGAGTGAACAAATACTTCTGTTGATATGATCATGTCCTTCAGGTATGTCAAGGCCACAACAATAAAAATTGGGATTGGAGGCTGATCGAAGGTCCAAAAATTATGTGAAGTGACTCTTATGTGTTCTTCCTGATAGTTCTAGTTATTTGGAGAAATCTGCTTCCACAAGCACCAAACAGAATCTCTTTGGAAGTCCTTCAGTTCAATGGGAATATCTGCTAACATCAAAGGCTTGGTAGTTAAAGGGTGAGAGAGTTTTAAGCATTATCATGTTCACCCTTGTTTATTTTGAAACTCAAGAAATGTGGCCCTTTTAAGATGCCAGCCCCTGACCTGAGAGGTACAACCACATTTAGGGACTAGATCAGTTGAAAATTAATTCATGCCTTTTAATTGGAGATGTTAGTGTGGTTTGACTAGCAAAACAAATCCAGAGACACTCAAATGTATATAAGTAGGGGCATTATATAAACAATAATTGCATATTGAGAAAACATCCCAGTCCAGATCAAGTCCCATCCAGTATTAGCCCATATGTCTGATACCAGTCTACAGATTCCTATCCAGAATAATGAACACATGCAATGACACTGAATGCAGGGAGGTCAAAGGCCAGGGGTGGGAAATCTTGTGGATCCAGTGGTGATAGAAGCATCTCTGCACTGGCAGGGGTCTCCATGTGGCTCCTCCAGCTCCAGAGTTTGGCTGCATCTGCATAGCTCCATCAAACTTGTCACCAGGACTATCTCATAGCAAGTGTGTGCCCCACCTCCAGGGAGGAAGACAGGGGTTCCCAGAATCCTCAGGAGAAGGCCATGCCCACACAGAGGCCTCATTGGCTGTGACCTGATTGACAGATGAGACTCCACTCCTTTGCAAGTTCACGGATTCTATAACTGCCATGTTGGAGTTTTAACTTAAAAAAGTGAAGTCATGCTAATTCTCTCTTTTAAAATGCAATGCTAACTCAGATTTATGAGTCTCTTCCACATGAGCAAAGTCACCTGTTAGAAACCAACAAAGGTTCAACAGGGAAAGGTGAGGACTTCTACTCCCCTAAATAGTAACCATCTCCAAATACCCGGAAGGGTAGTTCTGAGCCCGTATCAACCCTATGACAGTGAATTTGGAGTTTTTAGAATCATCAGAAGCAATCAGTCTTAGATAACTCAAAGTAGTTCAGAAAAAGGAGTCCATTGAGTTTCAAATATTTCCTGGTTAAGAGTTCATTCATAACTGAAGGCAACATTTGGGCTGAGTGAATGTAAGGAATAATCATCAGGCTGCAACTAGCTATGCAAATATAGTTTACTTAGACAATTCCATTTCTAAATCCATAAAATACAAGCATAAGAAGCATAAAGAATCATTATAAACCTGTTGTTTTGCTAGACTTTTAAATTGTCATAGAAGATTTTCTTCTCTGAGAAAACTACTGGTCACAAATGATATAGACATAGATTGCTTCTCTGCAAGGAAGTGTATAGAAAGAGCCAGTCTGAAGATGTTTCTCAAGGTGCAGTGCCATCTCAATCACCTTTAAACAACCTTGTGCTGAGAAAGGAAGCTTTCTGGCATTCTTCACCCTCAAACTCACTGGCACATTCTATGAATCATCAAGATAATCTATTCACACAATACAACAAATATTTGCAAATGACCATTTATCTCAGCCCTGAGAAGTCTAGAAAAATCAATACGAGTCAGAGTCTTACAAAATTCTCAGTTAGGCATCTGTGGCTGATAAAACATGTTGTGCCCACTGTAGGCATGATGCAATTTCTATCTGACCATTTCCCAAGGATTCCTCAAATGAACCACAGCTGAGTTTGCTCTTGAAGAGCAGGGGGTGTTCCACTCCTCTTCAAATCCTCCCCATTTTTAAAGGCCTTATTCTTCCATCCACCCTTCCTTGCTGACACTAGTTTCTTCTGCTAGTCCACTTACCCTCTAAAAGTTCTTTTGAGTGGTATCTCAAAGTATGACAATGTTTTTTACTGTGTTTCCACATACAATATCAAGACTGGATCCTTTCAGAATACTTTTATTCAATCTGTATACTGAACAAACAATCAGAGAGCTTAGATTATATGAAGAAGAATGAACATCAGAATTGGAAGAAGTCTTACTAACAAAAAGCTGATGACACACCTTGCCTGGAGAAAGCTAAGATGACCTGAACACTTACTGAAGAAGATCAAAGACTGTAACCTGGATTAAACCTGAACATAAAGAAAACAGAATTGTTACTTAAATTGAGCCACCATTGTGGAAATGAAGGAAAGACTAAACTTGTCAAGGATTTCATTTTCCTCACACTCATAGCCAAGGCCCATTCCAGTAGCAGTCAGAAAATCAAATTACACACTGCATGGGCAGATGCGCTATAAAAGACTTCTTGAAAGTACTAAATTTTTTAAAGATGTCACTTTGAGTACTAAGGTAAGCCTGGTTGGCCCAAATCATGCTTTGACCACCTCTTGTGCATGTCAATTTTGAGCAATGAATAAGTAAAACTGAAGAATTGGTGTCTTGGAACTATAGTGTTGGCAAGAATATTGAATATATCATGAAAGGCCAGAAGAACAAACAAAGCTGTCTTGGAAGAAGTACAACTAGAATGCATTTTACAAAGGAGTATAATGAGAATTTGCTTCACATACTTTGGGCATGTCACCCAGGGGACCAGTCCCAGAAAAAAATGATATTGTGCTTGGTAATGTAGGGAGTAAATGCAAACATGGAAGACCCTCAACAAAATGGGTGAAAATAGGAGCTCCAACAATGAGTTCAAAGATAGCAAAAATTGAGTGGGTGCTGGTGAACATGGCTGACAAGTCAAAGTCTGTGCTAAGCACTGATGAGATTTTTACAAAAGGCCACACTTTTAGGACTTGTGAAAGTTCATCCCCGAAGACACCAGCAACAGTGTGACTCTGTGTTAGAACTTATCTCCAATAAGTTCTCTTTTAAGTCATTCTTCTCTGACTTAGAGTGGTTGTGTCAAATAAACTGTATTCAACCTTTGAACAAAAAATGCAGAACGCAAGTAGACGTGAAGAAAACAGAGCTTCCTTTGTCCACAAAATCAATCATTAAATAATTAATCTTTGTCCTACCAAAGGCAAAGCATGCACAGGCTACCGAGCTACTTTTGAAGGGAAACTGATGGAAGTACAGGGGTGAGGTCAAGTTGGTGGGAATGATAACGATTGTAGATTTCACTGCGCCTAACCTTGTGTTCCTGCTGGTGACTAAGAGTCAATAGTTTTCCACTGTGGGAGCCTGGGACCAGCGGGTTCGCACGGCTGCCGGTCCTCCAGAATCAATGCTCCACACCAGGTGGAGTTGTTCCAACATTGGCTCGGTAGCCTCAGGGTGCTTTCTCCTTGAGCCAAGGAGTGGTTACCCTGCTGACATGCCGTGACCATATGAGCCCTCCCCCAGACACCTACCTCACAATATGGCTTCAGTCTTCGCTGCTGTTCATTTCAGGCTGTATGAAATCTGGCCACGGATTAATCAAACAGTCTTCTCTGCCTTAGGGTCTGAAACCCTCTGACAGATCAAGTGAGGATTAAGGGGAGAGGGATCCTCTTGTGGTGTATGTCTAAATGTCCCATTCTTGATAGGCCCTTTCTGGTCAATCAGGGCACCTGGTCTCTGGGCCTAATTATATGCAATCTCTTCTTGTATTTTGTTGACTTTATAAGACTTATGACTAGCTGAAATCACTTATGACTTGCTTAGTATTTGTTTTGGGTGGCGGCAGAGGTTTCCTCTTGTATGCACGAGGCTTGGGTTCAGTTACTGACCTGTGAACCTTGTGCACAGTCACCAGACTGCCAGGCTTCTGCAGAGCTTCAAGGCTCAGACAGATAAATAGGGAAGAAAAAAGCCCACATACACCAACCTGTATGGTCATGAGGTTTTGACAGGAATAGCTTTTAGAAGTTCAAAAAACAAGAAATCAAATGACTGGGATGGAGGATGGACAAAGTGAAGACCCCAAACCCTCCTGCAAGATAATTGCACAGACCTCACAGAGGAACCACATACAGGGATGGGGAATTTAGGCTGCAGTATAGCATTAATGAAACTCATCACTATCCTTTGGTTCTTTATTATTTCCTCCCCTTATTATTACAGCTTATGTTTCAACTCATTAATACTATGTATGTTCAGGTGTATAAGGAAGATTGTTCAGTGCAAGAATGCCAGGATAGATGACCCTACAGAACAGCAATGCAAGTAATGATTCCCTGAGGCTATGGGAAGACGGGGGGTGGGGGGGGAGTGATGCAGTGGAAAGGGAACTGAGAACAATGATGACTATATAACTCTACTTGAGGGGACTAAATGACAGAATTGTAGGTGAGGTGAATTTCTATACTTATATATAAAATTAATAATATATAACAATAACAAAGACTCCTGCAGAGGAAGGGTGGGGTAGGGAGGGGGTAAAAGGAAATGAATATCAAAGAATTCAAGAAGAATGAAAATGTTTTGAAACTAATTGTAGTAGCGATCATACAATTATGCTTGAACTATTGGAATTATGGGATGTTATGACATCTGTAAGTGCTCCTAATAAAACAAGGAGTTAAAATAAAAAATAGACCCAAGAGGTCCATAGAGAAAAAAAATGTTTGGAAACTGACTCTGGTAGCTAAAGTACAATTCTGCTGGATGTGACTGAACTGTGGAATGATTTGATACCTATACGTATATATAGATATATTCATCCCAATTTTTAAAAAAGGAGTAGACTTTGAACAACATTGCCAGCCTGAAGAAGAAAGGCCGCTAAAGAGAACTGCTGTGCTACTGAGCTGGGCACAGCCCTGGAGGGGTAAAAAAGGGTGGGATAGGAGGGTGGGTGGTCTACTTCCAAATATCAGGCATTAAAAATCCTGTGGATCACAACTCTGCCTGTCGGATCCAGGCCAACCAAGTGAGCCCGAGGTACCAGGTTGAGTGGTGTTTTGCCCTTTATCCATGAAGCTGACATGAATAGAGGCTGACTTCCTGGCAGTTTACAATGATTTTTTTGTATATTGACTCCTCTCTACCTTCCTGATAATCATTTAAGGGCCACAATATGCAGGGGTCTTGGGTTATCATATTCACCACTATCTGGCCAAGACCAGGAAGAGTGAGAGGCCTATCAGAAGTGCCCAGTTAGTGTTTATTCATTGGTGAAATGATTCATTAGGATGGGAAGGTAGTCAGGAACCCCTTTACCTTGGTTTGGCTGTAGACCAGTGTTGTGTGATGAGAGAGGAAGGACACAGACTCTCAGCAGGTGAGTCCTTTAGTACTGAAGCCTTCCCAGGACACAAGCCCCTTTTCCACCCCTCCCAGATTTCAAACACTGACTAGCAGGTACCAAGTTACTCCTGGCTCCAATATGCAGATTGTGACCGAAGCAAACCACACTCACTGCTACTGAGTGCACAGACACTATAGAACAGAGTAGGACCCTTTGCCTTTCTGAGACTTGATATCTTTACTGGAGAGAGACTGGTGGGTTTACATCCCTGATCTTGCGGCAAGCAGTTCAATGTGCAGTCATTACCCCACCAGGGCTGCAGATTCTGAGACAGTCTCCCTTAAAGGAGGTGGACTTCTAGCTGTGAGTCACACTGCAAACACTATTCTGTTTGTTCAGAGGTGATAACCAGCCACTAGGCTGGCACAGGTGTTCTGTAAACACTTAGTGAAACAACAAGGCATGAAGTTTGGACTGACTGATCCAAGATGTTGTGGCTCCCCTTTCCTCTTTTTCTTGACACCTGTTCTGGGTCTTATAGTAATTTCCGTGTGGTTCACCCTCATACCTCTCCTACGTCCCATACATCTGAGTTGTGGTAAAAAAAGGTCTTGGTGGTGTGCCGTTCACTTGTGCCATGCTTGACGACTGAACTGAGTTGACTATGAAATTTTCAATGAGAATTCTTGGAAGAGAAAATATTTTCAGTTGTAAACTTTTTGGGGTGTGTGTTTTCTTCCAGAATTTAATATTTCAATGTGGGACAAGTTTAATGGCAGGGAGTTGAACACCATAAGATGCAAGAAAGGGAAAAGATGTTCAAATTGTCATGTAATGGGTGAATTGTTGAATAACTGTAAGAACATTTTGTGGTACTAGTTGTTATCGTTATCTAGCTATGTATCCTTGGACAAAATGGCTCCAAGGCCCACGACCTCAGTTTCTCTTTGAAACTAAAATCAAGTTCTCAGCCGTCGAGTTGATGCCCACCCATAGTGACTCTTTAAGAAAATATAGAACTGTCCTCATCAGTTTCCAAAACTGTCACTCTTAAGAGGGTGTACAAAGCCCCTCAGAGAGGGCTGGTGGTTTGAACTACTATCCTTTCAACACCAATGCACATTTGCTGTACCTCCTGGGGTCCTCCTCACCTCGCCCTATACACAAGGAGAAATCACGGTATACTGTCCTGGACTCAATGAAGGTAGCTAATTAGTTCCAGGGACAAAGATGACTTTTGACCCAATAGAAGAGTTCATCCAATTGAGAAACCCATTTACCACAACCGTCTCTTTCTCACATCCAAGTTTCATGTAAGATGTTACTTGACAAGGGATTCTACCGATCGGATCATCTCAGAGTTCCCTTCATTCTGACATATTCTATGGCCTCTCAGATTACTGAGCTGTTTTTGCCTCGAGGAAATTACGGAGCCTGTAGAAGACACAGTACCACCACTCCCGCTGTGCGACAGCCCTAGGGAGTGAATTACCTGGGACAGACTTGTGAGTAAGGAAAACCAGACATGTGAGCACAAGATGAGTTTTAATTACCTTATTAGAAACTGTGAGATAATGATAGCTTTTTCTTTCATAATTTGGATCTAAATTAAAAACATGTGTGCTCTGCTTCCAAGCAAACAGGCCAATCCTCTTGACTACAGCTAGATGTTAATGGAAATGTGCTTGGGAACTGTGGAATGTATTTCCAAATTTGCATGTTTGATTTTCTCTTGTCATGTGGGGGATTTAGGCAGCACCAGGGACTCAAATCTCTGCCCCCCCTCTTTTCTGTCCTTTGATTTATGAAGTACCCATCTGAACAGCTATAAACGAACCACTTCCTCATTATTCATTCCATCTTTAAAATTTACAACATCTCTGCTGCAAATTCCAAAATGTCCAGTAAGCTAAACTCTGAATAAGAAAATCACTGCCATCAAGTTGGTTCTGACTCACAACAACATAGAGCAGCACTGAACCGTCCCTGAAGGTTTCTGAGGCTGGGAATCTTTTCTGGAGTAAAAAGTCCCACCTTTCTCCCATGGAGTGGCTACTGGTGGATTGGAACGATTAACCTTGTAGTTAGCAGCCCAACTCATAACCCATCGTGCCAGCAGGGTTCCGATTTTGAATGAATAGGGAGGAAAAACTACCCTACAAATGTGTCAATATAAGTAGGAAGAAAGGAAAAGCACAGGAAACAAAAGGGTTAGACGTATTTTTCGGGATAACTGCTCTAGTTCTAGTTTTCAGTTAGGAGAAACCAATCTTTGTGTGTTTATTTGTTTCCAGATCTGGAATTTTTGCAAGAGAATTTAATTTTCGCAAGACCTCTTTTTTTAAGCCATCTTGATTTTGAAGCATTCATGAAACATTTTAAAACCTATGTACTGAACATGTCCTAAGTCGTAGATAGTCTTACTTTTTTTCAGTTTTAAGAAATCACTTTATTGAGGATTTTATAGCTCTAATAACAATCCATACATCCATTGTATCAAGCACATCTGCATATATGTTGCCAGCATTCTTTTCAAAACATTCTCTTTGTACTTTAGACCTTGGTATCAGCTTCTATCCCCCCTTCCCTTCCCTCCTGCCTTCATGAATCCTTGATAAATGATGAATTATGATTATTTTCACATTTTATACCATCCTCTGTCTCCCTTCACCCACTGTTGCTCTCAATCAGGGGTGTGTGGGTGCTTATATATTGGTCCTTGTGATCTGTTCTCTTTCTCCCCACTCCTTCCCTCTACCCTGAAGGTATTGCTTCTCCCATTACTGTTCCAGGTTGGAGGTGGGAGATATCTGTCCTGGGTGTCCTGTGCCCAGAGCTCTTATCTGTACCATGTTCTGGTCTAGCCGGATTTGTAAGGTAGAACTGAAGTCATGATTATGGGGGTAGGGTGGGGAAGGGTGGGGAAGCATGAAAGAATTAGAGGAATGCTGTATGTTTCATCGAGGCTATACTGCACCCTCACAGAGTTTCCTTCAGGCAGAGTCGAACTGCCCTGTGGGTTCCTGAGACTAAATCTTTATGGGAGTAGAGTGCCTGCTGAGTCATAATCAACTGGATGGCAGTGGGTGTGGTTTTCACAGGCACTAAGAAGTCCCCGGCGGGTACAAACAGGACATTGCTCAGATACTAGCTGAAAAGGCTGGTGGCTTGGGTCCACACACAGATAGGCACCTGGCAAGAAAGATCTGGCCACCCACCGCCAACATCGAAATGGAACGTGGTTCCGCTCTGATCTTCCTGGGGTCACCCTGAGTTGGAAATTGACCCCGTGGCCACCTTTTTGCCTTTTGCTTTTTGTGTACTCCGTCAAGGTGCTCCTACAGTACTTGCTTAGAATACTGTTTTATAATCGGTTTGATCCAGCTAATTTCCCCGCTACTCCTGCAGCACTTCCTCCTGTCAGAATCTACGACTTCTTCAAATTCCTCGCATCCTCAATTTGATGATCGTGCAAGATTTTTTTGTTTCTGCCTACCCATCCTTAAAATTTCAGGCCACTGTATTAATAGCTCTATTTATACAGCACTCCTCTCATGTTTTCCCAAAGGATCCATAAGGATATTACTGTCTCTTTGCAGTCTGGGAAGACAGAGTATAACATTTCCACCCACTGCTTTGGGGTGAGATGGCCTGAGGGGAAAATTCCTGCTGCCCCTGACAGAGCAGTGCTGATCCCTCCTGGCTCCATCCTGCTCTCCTCATCCCCCCACTGCTCTCTCCCTCAGCCCCACATTGAGGACAAAATTGGTTTCTCACTGGGCTTTATTTACAACACTCAGCTTCCATTTGTGTTGTTTATATGTGGAGCCAAACAAGAAAGATGAGAGCTCACCCTGTTTCCAATACCTGTGAGGAGAGTAATTTCCCCAAAGACTAGTTAACTGCATAGGTAAAAACCCTATCATAGGCACTGCTGATGGACTGGTGGTGTTGTGATAGATGAAGAAGCTACATCTGGTTTATTTGAAAGGGCGGCATGTGACACCTCTGCATCTTAAACAGCAATCCCTGCTGCCCGGCCTGCATGTGAGATCTGTACACTTGCGACTGGGAAGGGAGGCCTCTCTGTGATCCCTACAGAGAGACTTGCAAATGCATCAGGCTCCAGGTCAAAAGTGACACCGGCTTCCTTGTGGTGCGGATTCCTTTTCTATATTCTAATACAGCAGGAGCAGTGGCCAAGTGCTTCCAAAACCTACATGCAAAGCACGAGCTCGGCTAATGAGGTCACATGGACCAGGATTTATTTGGAGTGGTTTAACAAAAATACGAATTCCCTCCATGAAAGCCAGTGGTGTTGTGCTTACTAGAGGCCTCTAGAGAAGACACATGCTGCACACAGGCACCAAGGAGGTTTGTTCAAATTTAACTTCTTGGCACTGGCTGTGTGACGGCATTTCTAACATTCTCCCAGATGCTGCCATTTGATTACATTCTCCGCATTTTCACATCCTGGTGGAATTCCCTTCCTTTGAAAGTGGGCAGGACCTAGGAACTTTTTTCTCATGATTATCAAAACAAGTCAACTGTCATCGAGTTACTTCCGACTCATCATGATCCTCTAGAAGAGAGTGGAATGGCTCTCGAGGGTGCCAAACTTATAAATCTTGACAGGAACCCAAAACCGCCTTCTTTCTCCCATGGAGGTTGCTGGTGAGCTCAAACCACTGGACTTTTGGTTGGAAGCCAAAGGTCACCAAAAGACTGTCTCTTTCATCTTAGCCTTTCCTTTCCTTGCTCTGTGGCTCTAAAGGAAGACGTGTTGGCCATGTTGGTGGTGCCCGGGGGAGAGAGCCACAGGGCAAGGAACAGATACCTATTTCAGGACACCCATAGCAAGAACCCAGGGCTGCTTGCAGTCACAAGAGTGAGCTTGAAAGGGGACGCTCCACAAATTGAGTCTTGAAACCATTATAGTTCCAACTAGCACCTTGATTAGAACATAGATGAAGCCTTGAGTCAGAGGCGAGTGTGTGCGGAGCGTCCAGATTCCCGGGAGCTCTGCAATAATATTTGCTTGTGGTTTTATGTTACCAGATGTGGAGGCATTTGTTATGCATTCTAAATAACTAATACACCAGGGTTGCTGGTCTATAGACCATCCTTTGGCATGTAGTGCTCTAGAAACCTGTGTATTTGTAGGTCATTTGGGGTGATGGATGTTGGGTCACTGTATTTGTGGCATGTTACAATATTTGGTGCATTGTTTTGAAGTATGAAAAGTAAAGCAGAATCCATTATTAACTATTCATTGATTAAAGTATTCATGAGAAGTTATGATTTCTCAGGGAGCATCTTTCATCTGACACAGGGTTTATCACCCTGAAGGAGAAATGAGAGGTGAAATGTTCAGTAGGCATTGTGATGCTTTAAATAGAGGTAAATAGCGTTTACTATAACTTGAGGGTCATAAAAGTAGGACCAATGCAGGCAAAACAATAAGCTAAATGTGAACGAAAGTTTTCATACATAATTTGATGAGTTTCAAATAAAGAGATAACCTATACTGTAATTACTGAATTGTCAGCATAGACAAATGAATGCAATTATATTATACATGTGTTTATCAGATTCCCTCATTTGAAAGTTGAAGAATTCACTTTGATTTTTGTAATGCTAAAAAAATCAAGGTGCATCACTGAATCCACTTTCTTTACAAAGGCCTTTTAAAAATAGACATTTCACCTGCCTCCTCACACTTAGCAATATTTCTGAAAGAGCTTTTGTTTGTGAATTGCAGGAAGGTTCACAGAGCAGATCATCCACTTTGCATTCGATGGTTCACACACATTTTGTCTATCTCATGCAATGCAACTGAATGAGTCTTGAACAGTTAACCACAGTGAGTGATCTTTTCAGTTTCATTTTTAATACCGGCTGCCTAGAAGAGCAGGGTGTGGTAGAATAGAGTCGTATGATAAGACCAAGGTAAAAGGACTCAGGGAAGAGCTAAACGGGCTCAGAAGACTTAGGAGAATCTCCACGTACCTGACATTATGATGGACAATTGAAGAGTAGCGATGGCCCTGATGGACATACTGTTTTAAGAACTTTATAAACAAGGGGAAAAGGGTACTATATTTCACCAGTTGTCACTGAAGAGTCTTAGGGGTCAATGAAAATCACACACCTTGTTCTCTCTCTATCAGCGGCTCTCAACTGTGGTTTGCAATCCCTTTGGGGGGGTCAAATGATCCTTCCGCAGGGATCGCCCAATTCATAAAAGTAACAAGTTTATAGTTTTGAAGTAGCAATGAAAATAATTTTATGGGTGGGGGTCACAACAACACGAGGAACTGTATTAAAGGACCACCACAGCATTAGGAAAGTTGAGAATCACTGCTCTTGACAAAGAAGAAAAATCGACTTGGTGGCTATTTAGTTTGTTTTACTGGCTTAAGTCTACTAGTTGAAAGGTAAAGTTGAAGAAACAGATTGGCCCAATTCACTTTTACCAACATTTCATAACATTTCTTGAGACCATCTATGGACTTCTAGAATTTTAACAATTTAAAATTTGCATCCAACACTAAGAAATTAAAAAAAAGACTAAGTATCTCTTCAGTGATACTGTCAAAACATGGTCTAAGTAAAGGGTAAACCAAGTTTCATTTAATGATCTTGATGCTATACCTGAGTGACTTGTTCTTTCCTATTAACTTGACTCAGATTTGTGAAGTTACAAGTTAACTTTGCAGCTCTATGACTGGAAGAAATGCAGTGATATATGTCGTTTTTTTGTTTGTTTTTAAAGATAATCTCAGAGTTATGGTTTTATTATCCTGTTAAGCATTAAAAGCTTTGTCTCTAACTTAGCAAACTGATTTCATATGTTTTCTCTTAAAAATAAGCATACGTTCTTTTGACTCTCCTTTTGAACCAGGTTTATCATCCGGTTGACTTCCACATCAAATAAGGGAAATCCACTTGGGGCATGCCCTTGCTCTGTATTTGTGTAACAGTCGTAGTTTTAACTTCTTGAGTATTAGATGTTGACAGATTTGGTGTGCACTTAAAGATGGGCTTGCCTTCCAGAGTTGATTAAACAGCATTGTCCAAGATGTGGCTTCCACAGTTACTCACAAGCAGTAATACAACTTTTTCCTTCTCTGACTGATTTCTTCTGAACAGATGGGTTTTGTTTCTTTGTCAAGTCAGCTCATGCTTTGTTTTACTTATGATCATGTACCTCTCCACAGCCACATCTTGGACTACTAGGTTTACCTTCATTGTGTAATCAAGAGAATACCCCCTTAGTCTAACAGTCCATTCCAGGGATGACTGGGTTCTGAACAGCTAACCCAATCAGGCCACATAGTCTATAAATTATTCTCCATCTGGCATAACAATTTTTGGCAAGTTGGTTTCATGATGTGATCCCTTAGTGAGCACTATTGGGATCACAGGAATCTATTCTCTCTTGGGAAGGCATGACAGATAAGATAGTTAATTAATCTCTATTGTTTGTTTATGTTTCTACATTGGTGTTGGGTGCTATCCACTCATTTCTGACAACAGAACAAAATATCGCCTGCCCCTGCAAGATCTTCAAGATTGTTCCTTAAAGCACAGCCTTGCTCCTAGAGAGCTGCTGCTGGATTTGAACTATCAACCCTGTGGGCTGCAGTCCAGCACACAACCACTGTGCCACCAGGGCTCAGCTAAGATTGTTCTTATGTTTGAGCCCATTGCTGCAACCAGCCACTGTGTCAATCCATCAAGTCAAGTTCTCTCTCTCTTTTTTTAAACATATCTATGTTTGCGGAAATCAATGGGAAAGTACGCCACTTCCACTGAATAGGTGATGAACCCTGAGATCTGAACCATGTAGTTATTTGTTCTGAGTGTGCTAATGCCCCATGTCTCAGGTTGTAACATTGAAGCAGCAGATCCTATACATTAGTGTATATTAAACTAACAAATGCGTTTACTCTTTATTAATAAGCATATTTAATATCTTCCTTTATCCAAAAATTTTCAATTGAAAAATACTATGAAATATTTTTTGATATAGGAGTCTTGTCTAATTAGCTTATAGAGAAAGTAAATATGTGTATAAATTTAATTTTCCCATAATTCTGAGAAAACAAAGTAACTAGGTTCTAATATATGAGATGCTCTAATCTTTTAAGAGGGGGGGAAAGCATTTCTTCATAGAAAATGCTAGTACAGATGTATTTTTTATGTAAGAAGAAACGTGACTCCACACACATTGAATTTGTTTGGAAATGTTTAGCTTTTGAACTAAAGGTCAATTTCTTGATTTTATCAGAAGGAAGAGCAAGCATAGGTTTAGCTCAGTTTTGTTTCTTTATTGGAGTGAGGGATTTGTATAGAAGAAATCAGTTAACCAAAGATCAGAACAGATTATTCTTCTGTGTCATCTGTTCAGATAGCAGAAGTTTTTTCTTTTTTATATAAGTTGGATAAATCCCTGTGCTTTGTGCTGACCTCAATATGCCCTTGATGATTAAAAACTGAAAAAGTTCTTCACTTTTTTGGGTAGGCTTAGTGTACCTCCACTTTGTGTCGTACTCTGTCTAAAGTATGGACATGTGTTGCGGTTTCCAGGTATAGGTGATAATAGTTGAAATAATAAGTAGATCTATTCTGTTTTTCATTTTATTTATTTTTCCTGTGAAACCCTCTCTTTTTCTGGCCCCCCTCTCCTTCCTCCTATCCTATCCCTCTCCCTTTTCCCATCTTGGATTTATTCTAATAACCGTAAGCTCCGTGATTTGAAGCCACCAACACACCCTCAGAAGAAAGACGAGACTTTTGACTTGAGTAAAAAGTTACCATCTCAGAAAACCACCAGGTCAGTTCCATTTAGTTCCACACAGGATCCCAGTGAGTTGAAAGCAACTTGATGGCAATGCGTTTATTCCACTATTACTTTGAACTCTGTCTTTTCATATTATCAACATAAGGGGAAAAATAAGCTGGCTTTTACACCTAAACTTTTTTGCAGTTTATGCAAGAGTCCCTTGAAGAAAACTGGAGGCTATAAATGAATGAACAATAAACTATATGTAAATAAATGGGCTTAATTGTATCCCAATCATACTGTTTACAAAAATAGGTGGGCTGGAGGTAGACTGAAGGCATACTTCCCAGGGTACAAAGATATAAACACTTCAATAAATAAATGGAAGTCACTTGCAGATGGTCTTAATTCAGTACACCTTTCCTAAAGGACTACTCAAACTCTGCTCTTTGGATTCTTTTAATCCCCTTTCCCATCCTACATGTTTCCTCATCAATCAATTAAAGAAATTTCTAATGTATCCTTGTCGTATACACAAGCCATGATTAGCTGTAATTAGAGCTCTCACTGGTAACCTAAAGGCTGGCAGTTCCAGCCCACCAGCTGCTCCAAGGGAAAAGAACAATGGAGCAGTCTGCTTCTCTTGGAAACCCTACTGGACAAATTCCATATTGTCCTTGGGGGTTACTAAAAAGCAGAACTGAGTTCGAGGTAGTGGATTTGGTTATTTGGTTTTATTGTTAAGGGCCATCTTTCTTTTTTTACTAACAAATAATAATTGTGGCAGTAGTAGTCATCATAATACTTGGAAGGGATCAGCTGCCAGAACCACAGACAAATCTTCTTAGAAGTGGCACAAATGTAGGTGGGTTGAGTACAATAAAAACAATTTCAAAGACACCAAACAAATTTACAAAATGACCTGTGGCTAAAGTTCTTGTTAACTTTTTTCTCGTTAGGTTTTATATGCTTTTTAGCATGTCTTTAATCACACCTTACCTCTTACTTATTAAAGGGAAAAAGTCACCCTGATTACATAAGAAGATATTCATCTATCAAATAATACTTCAAATATAACTAAACTAGCTTTATCTTTACAATGTAAACCAAGGCAAATTCCAGAAGCAAGGTATTAGCTTTTATCTCCAGTGGCTCTGCCGTTTAGCTTAAAAACTGGGTATTCAGCGCACGCCAAGGATCGTGATGCTTCAGTGCTCATAATCTTACTGAGCATGTTCTATTCTTTCGTTACTACCACTCCTTGATGTCTCTGTCAACACAGGTTAGTAACGAAATATGTATGCTTTCATCTTTGCCCCGTAGAAATAAGACTATCAAACATTCTTTTTGCAGACCCACCTTCTGAGTAATGATTGTATTTGTTTTAAAATGAGTTACATCCCTGAAACAGCATTAGCTAAAATAGTTTTATTTTATAAAATGTGGGACAGGTGAGCGTCTGTTCTCCTTTGAATGGGGTGCTCTCTAATTTTTTAAATAATATTCAGAGAACTTTAAAGCAGGAATGTTGAGTGATTTCTACTTCAGTTATATCTAGGATGCCCTGGGACTCAACTACCCACTGATGGCATAGTTGAGTGAGACTGACAACAAGTCTAAGACCTATGTCTTCATCTTGGTTCCAGCAGTCACCAAGAGTTCTCATGCCTCAGTTTTCCTGCCGCATGAGAATGTTGGGTGTCATCTCTGTAGTTCCTTCAATCTCTAAGGTGTGTTACTTCTCTAACTCAGCACACTAACAGAGCATATTCACTGTATATTTGTCAAAGTGAAGTGAAGAATCCTTCATGTATTTTGTGGAATCAAATCAGAGCTTGGTTCTGGCAGGAGCCTGCATTGGGAGAAAGGATCTATACAGGAATAGGCACATTTTCAGGCTAGAAAATATTTCAAGCTAGGCAAGAACACACATATAGGAGACAACTGAGTAAAGTTAAATGACAAAGAAGTGGTATGCGTGAGTTCTTCCAGTGCAGTGTTCTTAGCCCATCTACTAATCCTGGTTCCTCACAGAGTGCATGATAGATCAACAGAAGTATGCTGATTGAAATGTAGGCACATGTAATATGTTGCAAGGCAGCAGAGAGTCAGGGAAAATGAATTTTTATTGCAAAAAAGAAGACCTATCACCTGAGTAAGGAAGAATAAACAAGTTTCCAAAGCCATAAATAAGTGTGGGTGTAATGCCTTAATTAGCATTCTCTATTTACTTCTCTAGGTTCTAATATGCATTGCGATGTTTACACGGAGCTCACAGACAAACTTCATGGTGAAATGGTTTATTAAAGAAAGTTAGCAAGTTGTAATGGCAGTGAAAACTGCTCAGGGTTGAGTTATCAGGACATTTTACAAAGTCCTGCCATGTATGCATAAGCCTCTTCTATAAGCCTCTACCCCAAAGCATTCAGCTTAAACTTGATGGTTACCAAACCCAGCTGCCTGAATGAAGTGCCCAGACACACCTCAGTACAGTAATCCTCAGCCCGAAGGCACTCGGCTCCACTTCCTTGGGTCAGCAAGTTGAACTCCCCCACTTAAAGGCCCCAAAGCTCCCCAAAGCATTCCAAAAGCTGGCCTCCTCCACCAAAGTGTTCTACTTGTTCCAGGGGTTGGGATGTCTATCACTGTTCCATGTCCTGGTTCCTGGATTTACTGCTGCTCTGCAGGTGGTTTAGCTGTCATCTGGATCTTGGGGGTTCACTGCATCGGATTTGGGTTCCAGAGGAGTCATTTCACAGTGACTCTCGCTGGTAATGACATTCTTCCCCATCCTTCGCAGAGGGGGAGAGAATTTATACCCAGCAGTATTGTACTACCAGGAATCTTGTTTGCAATGACTCAGAGGTGAATTCTGTCAGTACTTTCCCTCCTCACCTTTTTACCAGATCTGGGCAAGGGAAGATAACAGAATTTGGAATTACAGACTTTGTTAGAAGAGACTTTTGGGAACATCATCATAAATGTTGTGCTAGTATAACCTTGAGAGGTGCTGAGATCCTCCGTTCCATAGGAAAGTTCATTGCTTTACTTTAAACAGAAACTGGATCTGAACATTAATAAACTACTGGACTGTTACCATTGTGCAGCTTCAAAGATATTTAGAGAGGCTTTATTTTATTAACATCTCAAACCTGTTCCTTAGTGTGGCTTAAAATGTCCTAGAAATTGCTGCAAAATAATAGTAATAATTTGGCTATGTAGAAGACTACAGCTTAGGACTAACCTCAGGCCCCACTTTCTCGTGTTAATCTCCTTCTGAGATAGATGTAAACTCTTCCAGGATTAATTTTGCTAAACTGTAAGTAGTCTATCAGTTTACTCTCCTGAATTCAAAGTGATGGATCCACTCCAATTGGAAATTTAAGAGAAAATAATTCAATCTATTTATGTGAAGCAAGGCTTTTTCATTTTTCAGTATAAGGCAAATATGGGACAAAGTGTTTCACGTGTCACACAGGGTCTAAAGAGCTTGCCTCCAAATTCTTGTTCTGATCCCCCATTTCCTCTCCATAAGCATACATCTAATGGTTCTTAAAATTCTCATGATAAATATATATTTCTTCCTCTTGGGTTTTGACTTATTTCTCCTGTCTGGGAATATGCTTATATCTCTGATGTTTGTATTTATGCTATTTTTTAATGGACACACAGGGTAGTTTGCCATTCAAATGGAAAAAAATAAAAGAAATCTATTCCTCAGTTTAACTCTTAAGTACATTTTATAGTTTAAAAGGATACATTTGAAAACATTCCTATAACCCATGTTCCTCTTTACAAATTATATCCTAACAGTAGTTTAATGAAGTAAAAATTATAAAATAAAACTACTGAAAAATAATGGAGAATTTGAAAATCCTGTGCCTTCTTCTAGGAAAGCATAAAAGAAATATGAAAAAATATAGTGTGCTATATGTGAGAGACTGATTTCTAAGAGCTACATCCAATTCACAAAATGGCCATGAGCAAGTTTCTTAACTGCTCTATTTTTTAACACGCTTAAGCACCTTTAAAAAAATATCCTGCTGTACTCCAGAGAGATAAAGTTGGACTCCATTATTTAAAGACTATGAACATTATAGATGTTCTATGATAAAAGTGCTCTATGGCATTGCAATATGATAATTGTAATTAGGAGAGCAATTTCTCAAGCTTAGGCAACTACCTGGGAAAACACTTTCATAACTAGGACTAGAATTTTCTAGAACTCTGATCTGTACCATGAATGCAGCTTCATTTGCACCTCCTGTTCAATTAATTTTGTGCCTAGTCAGAATTAAAAGAAGCAGTAACTTGAGTTGTCAGCCCTTCTGTGAGCTTGTCAAGAAAGACAATCATCCCCAAATGTTTTCTCTTCCATTGTGGACATTATAAAGATATCAAACATTCAGATGACCTCCACAGACACTGTTCATACCACTTTATAGAAAGAGTTTACCTAAAGATTAAAGTTCAAAAAAGGAACATTGATGTTTCCTTTTTATTTTCCCTTTTGATTCACAATGTTTAAACATTCCTTTGCTACACCCTCAGGGAATCCAAGAAGATAATTGTGTTGGAAAATGTCATCCTAGCCATCTTGGTATCCTTAAAAAGAACTTAAGGTTGGGATTCTCAAAAACAAGAATTCAAAGCTACAATTTTTCTACTAGGCATTCCTTTGGACACATAACATTTTCTCTATAGCACTTCTCTTTCTTTTTTAAAAAAATCATTCTATTGGGGGTTTGTGCAACTATTACCACAATCCATACCTCCATCCATTGTGTCAAGCACATGTGTACATTTGTTGCTGTCATCATTCTCAAAACATTTGCTTTCTACTTGAGCCCTTGGTATCAGTTCTCCATTTCCCCCTCCCTCCATTTATCATGAATTCTTGGTAACTTATGAATTATTATTATTTTGTCATATCTTACATTGTCCAATGTCTCCCTTCACCCACTTTTCTGTTGTCTGTCTCACATATGTAGATCCTTGTGATCAGTTCCCCCTTCCTACTCTACTTCCCTCCACTGACCCTGTATCGCCACTCTCTCACCACTGGTCCTAAGGGGGTCATCTGTTGTGGATTCCCTGTGCTTCCAGTTCCTATCTGTGCCAGTGAACATTCCATGGTATAGCCAGATTTGTAAGGTAGAATTGGGATCATTATAGGAGGGGGACAGAAAGGTGAAGCATTAAAGAACCAAAGGAGATTTGTATGTTTCATTCTTTCTTATTTGGGGGGGGGGGGCATCATTGCCCTCTGGTAGTCGTGTGGGTACCCAGCGCTGCTCCTGAGAGCCGCCACTGGATTTGAACCACCAAGTCCATGGGCCGCAGTCCTGAACTCAACCATTTATGCCACCAGGGCTCAGCCTGTTTCATCATTTCTAAAGCAGTTTTCTCACCCTTGTTGTTGAGACCCCAACTTGTGAGACCCTATCTGCAATAGAACAAAACACCTACCCAGAACCATCCCCATGATTGGTTGTGGAAGAGGCCATTGTGATCAATAAGATTCTTATTGTGTGATTTTTAAGTAGATTAAAAGTCTTTCTAGTCCTCCTTAATCTGAAAGCTCCATGAAAAGCCTCAGCCAACCTCAGAGCAATGTGAGTCTCCACTCACAAATGGGTGGGTAGTGGTTGTGCTTGGGGAGCCCTGACCAGGAAGCAAACCTAGCCCTAAAACATGCAAGGTAGTATGTGTACCACAGAACCACCACTGTCCTTTATAAACTGCTACAGGGCACATGTTATCTACTTGATAACCTGGTTAAGAGACCTGCTTCAGATGATGCCTGCTTGCAGTAGATAGTGCCTGGCTCAATAGTGCTCAAGAAAATTTAGTTATTTCCTCAATTTCTAAACTGATGTGTAGGAATTTTTAAAAGTGTTTGATGCCTCCCACATTAGATGATGCTGAAATTCAATGCAATTAAAGTCAGTACAATTTATTGAATATATTTTTAATAAAAAATATAGTGGTTCTCTTGTCCTAAAGGGTGTTTATATGTTAGGTTTAGTGTAGATAACTTGCATTATTTACTCATTTAGATTTTTCATTTTAACAGACAATGCTATTTAAGTCCAAATCTAGTGTCATCAGCATTATAACTCCTTCAATAAGAATTATATGTATATATTGAAAAGATGGATTGATAAATGAATTCATGACTGATAACAAAGACAGGCTTAAGAATCACAGATTACTAGTGTTAAAAGAAAGCACAGATAAATACATTGTTTTCATGCATACATAAAGTATATAAATATAGCAACAGATACATACTTATATAGTGCTAGGTATATCTAGATCTAGATACATTTTAACACTAAGGAAATATATAATGCTTTCCATGGGAGGAAAATCCTTTTGTATGGTCTATATCTGAAAACTGCTTCTGCCAGAATCTAATGATTTGCAAGTAGTTGTTCTCCTCCACTAAAAATCAGCATAAGTTCATTGTTAATGCATCACATCCAGCTTTGAAGGACCACAAATGCAGGCAATAAAAACAGATGCTTGGCATATGGCAGCAGATGGGTCACTGCAGTTAAAACAGAGCGAGTGGGAATAGTATAGTTCACTTCTTTCAAAACAGATTACTAAAGGTGAAACAGATGGAGAAGGAAACCAAGCAACACAACTTTAATAGGGTCTCATGATCTATACTTTTTAAGTGCCTTATATTAACATACAGGGTGTCTTGTCTGCTGGTTTGTCTCTGTTACATTGTAGTCCCTAGCCAGGTAGTTAACTCCAAAATGGAAATAAGCAACTATAGGCAAGATCCTACCATACCCATTAACCAACTATGGCTGCTGATGGCAAGAATTATTGGAACAGAAGGCACATGATGAATTCATCAGGACACGTCCAGACACCTCATTTGCAATAATAACGAGTTCTACTGTTCTTGCTCAAACACACTCAGTACTAACATTACGCTAAATTACATGTATGCAGTATTTATAATTTTATGTTATAATCACAACAGTGTTTTATCATAAATTAGCCACATGGATAATGCATATAATAAAATTGTGACTCAGTGTTGTAAAACACTGCAGAGACATCCTAAAATGGAATATTTGTCCAATGACCTAACATTCAAATTTAATAACTACTGATTTTTAAAAGGGACATTCTATCATTCATTTGCGATTGGTGCAAGAACTACGATTCGTACACTTGAAAGTTAGGGGGAGAAATGCAAAAAAAAAAAAGACAATATTTACATTCACACCTATGTCATTCTAAATGCTAGCTGGATAATATCAGATATAATTGTCATATAATTAGCAAGGATGATGCCAAATCACGTTTCTTCTTGGATGTGAATTTTCTAGCTAAGGCACTATTTGGGTTAATTGGCTATTTAAGTATATACTTGTTATTCAAGTACAATTATAAGAGAGTTTTTTCAAGTTAAAAACAAGTTTCCTCCCTTTCTTGTTCCCTTTTAAGGCTGCTGCAGTACATTAAGAAGCTAACACTGAAGGGTAAAGAAGTCTCTATAAAACCCAGAGACAGGGTCAGCAGAACTCTTTGGAGTCACTGCTGACTCCAGAAAAAAAAAAATAAATAAAACAACCCCCACCCCGAAAGTTTCTCCTAAATTATAATATGGAAAAATGAGACAAAATTAAAAAGTGTAAGCCCAAACTTTTGCTCAAACTCCCACCAGAATTTGAGAGGATTTTCCATGTGAAGTCCTTGTGGATACAGGTTCCACACCTACCATGAAGTCAACCCAGACTCAGAGCGACTGATAAATCTTCAGAAGAGAAGTCAGCATCATCTCCATGGAGGAGCTAAAGACTGGGCTTTAACCACCCGTCTTGCAGTGAGCTGTCCAGAGCCTAACCCATAGCGCCACCAGGACTCCAGAATCCAGATTAGACAATACAAGTCATGTGGTGTTTCAGCTCATCTCAAAGTAATCAGAAAGTCCAGTTTTCCTTCCCCACTATCTAACCCTTCATTCAGAAAAGTAATTTCTACATCAGACAAATAATAAGCATCAGCTATTTTTGCATGTGATGCACTTCAAAGTCATTTATCATGATTTAATAGTATCAGTAGCATCCAAATTGGGAAAGGTATGATCAGAATTCACTGTTCAGGAAGCAAGGAAAGCAGAGACTAGAAGTGATGCATTGAGTTGTGGGTAATGCAAATCTCATGAGTAAAGAAACCCCTCTGGTTAGTAGGAGAAATAGGAAGTATCTTGGAAGTTATTAGTCTTAGGGGTGATGGATGTTTTCGTTGTTGATAATTTGTCTTCCATCCTGCTTTCTTTCTTTCCTCCAATCCTCTCTCTTACTTCTTTTGTCACCCCTCAGAGAAACTCCTAACCAATCCAAGCTGACTTTCATAGAAACCCTAAAGAAACCCAGCACTATTAACATAATTATACCCAGCTCTTATTAAAGTACCATGAAGAGTTTTATATAAATGTCCTCTCATTGTATCTTCATCTAAACCTTAAGTGGTTAGATGCCATTATCTTCAAAGTGCAACTCAAAGAGGAAAGAGATCTTGCCTGGATTCACACTTATATCTATCTAGTTCTGAAGAGCATATGATAGCCTGCATCCTTCTTCTACATGGAAGCTCAGAACACAGTGTACACCTATCCTCTTGAAAAGCTACTAGGAGGAAAGTAAAAAGAAAATAAGAAAGACTTAGGAGCCAAAGGGCACTTACAGAAATCTAAATATAGGCATACATATAAATAAGTATTTAGTATATCATGATATATTATATATATTAATATAATATATCATGATAGAGATATAGGTCTATGTACATATATTTAAATGTTAAGTGTAAAGGCAGCAGATGTGTATTGGGTCTGGACTCAAGTACTCTCTCAATGCAAGAACACTTTGTTCTAATAACCTAACATTTTGTGATGCTCACTTTCCCCACATGATCACTGAACTCATAATGGATACATAAGCAGATGTGGTGAGACAGCTGATAATGCCCGGCTATTAAAAGATACAGTATCTGGATTTTTCAAGGTTTACAGTTAAACAAGCAGCCATCTTGCACAGAAGCAACAAAGTCTTCATGGGAAAAAGCACACCAGCCTGTGTGATTATGAGGTGTTAATGATCGCTTCTCAGCCTTTTGGCTAAGATCAAGTGTAGTATATGGGGTGTTAATGGGATCAGGTATCAGAAGACACAAAACAAACAAATATACTGATGCAAATGATGGAGTTCAGAGGGCAGATCCAAAGCCCATCTGTAAATAATGGAACATTCCAACACAAGGAAAGAATGAGACAGCCACGAGGCAGCCATGGTGCACCATAGCACATGACACACACAACATTCCTCTAATTCTTAAAAGTTCTTCACCCCCCAAAAGGACTCCAGTTCTACCTTACAAATCCAGATAGATGGGAGCATGGACACTGGTACAGCTAAGAGTCTTCGACACAAGAAATCCAGGGCAGATAAACCCCTCAGGAACAGTAATGCGAGTAGCAGTACCGTGAAGGTGGTGGGAAGGTGGAGGGAAATGAGGGATAATTAGGGAACCAGCTATAATGACTGATCTGTAACCTGCCCCCACCCTGCAACTCCATGAAAAGCAACAGAAATGTTGGTGAAGGAAGGAAACGGAGTAAGAGATGAAAATACTACTTATAATTTAGACTTTATCAGGGGCCCATGTATATGAGTGGGTGGGGAGAAGAGGGAGGGAAAAAGAGGAGCTTATGCAAAGGGCTCCAGCAGAAAGAAAATGTTTTAAAAACAATAATGGAAGCATAGTATAAATGTGTTTGATATAATTGATGTATGGATTATTGCAAGAGGTACTGATGTACCCAGTACAGATTGTAAACCCTGATGACCTAAACTTTAGATTAAAAATTAAAAATAACAAAGTTTAGATTTTAAAAAAGCCACCAATCTAGACTCTGACAAAGGACATGGACATCAAAAATTAGATGGCTTCGTTTCCTTAATATTTCCAGACTTGGAATTATTAATAAAATAACTTTGAAAGTGGTAAAGTTATACGTCATAACAAAAATATAATAAATAAGTTCAATATTCAAATTAAGAAAATGCATGTAAAATAGACTACTATTCAGGCAATAAAAGCTAGAAAATCATATAGGAAAAGATAGAAAATACCACGTAAAACAAAATAATAGGCCGTATATTAAAAGTGAGATATGCATTATTTCAACAATGCAGAGAAAAAGACCCAGAAGAAAAAGAATTGAAGAAAATGGAGCAAAAATTTTAAAACAGTACTGGCCTCTGGGTTTATGCAACCATGATTTTCCTTCACCACACCCACTTTCCTTTTTTAAAATATCTATCAAGGGTATATCTATTACTTTCTAGTAAGAGAAACAAATAATCGGGGCCGAACCCTGGTGGTGTAGTGGTTGTGCGCCCCATGGTTTGCTGGCTCTTCTACTCCCATCACCAGAGGGCAGTGATGCCCCCCCAAAACAAAACCAAACAAAGAGAAACAACCATAATCACAAAGTAATATAAAATGTATCATAAATACATACCATTTAAATATAAAATATCTTTTGTTTGGAAAATTTTCATAGACTAAATACAACTTTTATTAATTTACTAAGAGCCCATTGCCAAAACAAGTCCTGTGCAATGATGGATATGTTTTTATTAGGGAAAGAAAAATAAACATTTAAAATATTTATATTTTACTTAAGTATACTTTTCTAACTCTTTCCTTGTTCCAAAAATAATTTTCCTTTTTCTTTTATTACATATTCTCATCCCTCAATAATCAACAGTATGCTTTCTTTGTTTATGACAACTTCATCAAAAGTATATGACACTTTCTGGTTTCCATCATATAAAACATGCAGTGAGTGTTTAGTTCTTAAGATGTAGTGGGAATAAAAAATAAAATAATGATGCAACAACTGAGTACAACGTTTGTTATATAATTTCCCCCTAATAACAACTGCAATTGTTTCTTGTTGTCTATCACACTGTATCTAGGTTAAGCTCTTATGTTCTACTGAGCTCAAACGATGAAAGATAGTAGACAGAGTTCTGGTTATGAAAGAAGATATTGTAAGGGATGCTAAAAATTAGGAAAACAAAACTTAATATGATAGGTGATAGGGTCTTAGATATAACTAGCTGGAGTTGCGTAGTTAAAGTTCAAAGAAGGAAGGTGAAAATAAAGATGGTTTAGGCAAAGGAAGCAGTGTGTTTAGGAACAAAAGAGTACAAAAGTATCCTTTAGGATCTGAAATGGGAAAGGGTTACAAGTTAAGATGTAATGGCCAACTTCTGGGCATATTATTATATGGTGGTAATATAATTTATTTTATCAAAATTGTATTTTATTTCACACCATGGATCTTTGGGATTGGGTCAGATTTTTTCAATTCATGAGATTAAGTATTACTGTTGTTTTGGAAGAAATTTTATGCCTCCTCTGTGACCTCAAATTCATATCTTCAACTTCATTTGTATGATTTTTAAGAATTATCACAGGAGTGGAGTTAAAAATACTGGCTTTAAAAATATATGTTATCATCATGTGTTACCTATTATAGATACATTTCTAGAAACAGAAAATGGAATAATACCCAGGATGAGAATGCCCATATTCAAATGGTATATGGTTCAGAGTTTATGTTTCTAGGACTCCATACAATATGGAGATTTGGAAATGCTTATATATGTTCTACTGATTTGCATCATCAAAATTTAATTCAAGTAATCAAGAATTTTGACTAGGCAAACTGGATTTCATATAAATAAGTATTTAGATGCCAAAGGAGTCTTAAAATGATATTCAAGTGTGTGAATTAATCTAGTATTCTCTTTTTTGTGTGTATTTAACACATTTTGTTTGTTCTCAGAAGATCTAATACCCTTTTTATTTATAGGCTCTATTTTTCAAGTTATCTCATGTTATTGACACAAAATCACATCAATGATGTTAAAAAAGTTATATACAGCACAATAGTCCTTAAAGAACTAAGTGAAATTCAAAAGAAAGTAAACAAAATGAGCCAACATTTAATGTTATGAAATTACTAAGTATCCCTAATAATTATGCCTCGAGTTTGGGGAATTAAACTGTAAATGAAAATACACTGCCTCTATCTATACTGGGTCCTTCATGGTGCCATGAACAACCAGTTTGGAAACTGGGAAAGTTGCCCTGGTCCTTATCTCCTGTGAATCATTCAAGGCACAGCTCCATTTCCAACTCAGCAATGTGAGCACTTGATAATGCTCCTAGGAGACTTAATTAATGGTTAGTGGCTTTAAATAAAACAGTGTGACAGGCTTCAACAATAATCATTTCAACCCACTTGCTCATTAATGGCAATAAAGTCATCTTGTTGTGCGATGCCTGCTTAAAATCTTCCAACCCAGAAAGTTGCTACCCTTTGTAAATTCTTCCCTGTTACTATGGACTATCTTCACTATTGATGCATATTCTTGATTCATATTATACAGTATTTAAATCAAAATTTGGGGCCATGCGGATTTTCCTACATTGGTGCCAAATGAAGCTCTGGCTCTGTACGGAGATTGCTTAGGAGGGTCAGGGGAAAGAACATTATTTGAAGTAGCTTTTGTACTGCAATCTTTAACCAGTCCTTAGGTCTCCTAGTATGCGTCCCCTCAATACATGATGACCATTACAATCCTCTCAAAATCTCTGACATCTTCATATATCAATAAATGTGATATGTCAACATGAGCAGAGTGAAAATAATGAACTGTGTTCCTGGATGAGTTTCCTAACTTCTATGAAATTAGCTTGCCTCATTCCACTTGTATCTGTAAATAGTATCATTTTCCGAAAGAAGGACAATGAAAGAGTACCACCATTAAGTAGCTAGATGAGTTCAAATCATGTCTAGTGATAGATAGAGGATGCACATTAGTAAAACTCACCACAAGAAATACTAATTAAGGTCAGGGCTGCAAATATACATACTGACACACATCAATTAATGTGGCAGCCAACAGTACCATATCAATATGGGCTGCTGCAGAAATAGTTCTATTCTATGTTGCACTTACATTAGCACAGAGAACCTGGATTTTATCCCCATAGGGTAAGTGTGCTGGCACATTGCATCATGTTTTAGGCTAGTGAAGGATATAATGATTGAAGGGAAGGATAGTAGAATGGGGCCATTCCAAGATCCACTTCAAATAAGTAAATAAATAAATAAATCTTTAAGGGTTGTTCCTTTAAGAGTACAATGTCATCTGGGTTCATCAGGGTAAGTCCAGTGACTACTAAAATGATTCTTGCAAGATTCTAGTGCATTTTCGCCCACTCTCAAAAATAACAACCATAAATCTCTGAGTTATTTTGGCATTCTTCTCAAATATTTACTCTGGCCTTTTCAAACTAATGTTTAAAAACTTCCAAATAAGGACTAATTGAACAAGTACCTCATTACAAACCAAAGACACACAAAAATGAAGTAAAAAAACTCTAAGTAGCAGGGAGACCAAAGTCAAAATCCTATTGCATTATGATTGTTACAGGCATAAGAGGCCCATTGATGCGGTGGTTAAGCCACTTGGGTGTAACAGAAAGGTGGACAGTCTAAACCAGCTTTCTCCCCAGTAGAAAGGCATGGTTGCCTTCTGTGAAGACCTACAGACTTAGAAACCCACTGGGGCCAGGTCAACTCTGTACTACAGGGTTGGATGCATCAGAATTGATGCTACGGTAGAGTTTGGTTTAGACCAGAACCATCATCCTACCAAACACTGATCACAGGTAATTTGGATTGAAAACAATAGAGAATGTTTAAGACATAGCATATGCACTTACTATTCAATGCAATACTCTTAAGGAATTCATCTCAGCTGTAAAAATCCATGTTAATGGACCATATGTGATAGTGATAAGATGGTTTCGTCCATGACTTCAAGGATCACACAACTTTCAGACCAAGAAGAAGCTTCATGAGCACAGAATTCCCAACACTGAATCAACAAAATCATGAGGAATTAAGTGCTGGCTCTTTTAAGTGCCTGTGTGATGCCTCAGGTGGACCCATTTGTAAAAGATAACCCCATGTTTGCCTTCGAAATTTTCAATTAGAGTTTCAACTGATTAATTATCAGTGGCCGCTTGCAGGGTTCACTTGAAAAACATTCCAAGGACACACTTGAATTTAACAGGAAGAAATTACATCAGTCATTAGTAATGATTGGTATGTACATCAGAGAGAGGAGTCGCAATAGCATGTGGGCCCCATAATTACACTTATTTTTGTATTTAGAGGTAAAGGGCAGAATGTCTGCAATTTATAAGAAAGCTGAATAATTTGGTGTGTGCATTTGTGGAGAGAAAGAGAGACAGAAAGAAATATAAAACCTTAATATTTAGGATATAGATATGTTACAACTTTTCTTCAAAGCCAAGAATTATTTCAAGAATATCGATTTAAAAATCACCTACCACCTCTATGGAATTTTGCTAGATGACTAAAGTAAGAAAACCAAGCCCACAGTCTTCAAGTCAATTCCAACTCAGAGCGACCCCTGACAGGGTTCCCAAGGCATTCAATCTTTACCCAGGTCAGCTAGCCCCAACCTTCTCCTGAGGAGCAGCTGGTGGTTTAGAAATGGTTTACCCTGCACTTAGTCAGTCCAACACTTATTCAACACTGCCACCAGGGATCCTTACAAACAAGTAGAGATTGAAAGTAGCAATCCATTGGGTACCCACAGGGTGGCACCCACAGGGTAGCTCCGGGAAAGGTCAGGAGGGCACTGGCTTTGGCTTCTCAAGAAAACGGAAAGGAGGAAAAAGAGTGTTTCCAAAGTCTGTGCAGGGAGTGAAAAACCCAGATGGGAAACCCTGTTTTCCTAGCAAACCTAGACTATTGGGTGGTCATTTCATCTTCTGAATATTAATACAAATTTTTAAAACACAGAAAAAACAGCCTGAGTCCTTGAACCTTTTTTTCAACTTAAGAATTCTCTAATGAAGACTCAAGAAACCTAGCATCCCTCAGTTTGTCCATCCAAGGTTTCGCATCTGCTGGTGTGCTGCTCAGTGGAAGTTAGCTAACTGCCTCCAGTAACCCACACACTGGGTGCCCAAGTCGCTGTCATCAGAAATGCCTGCATCTGTAATAACCTAATGGCTGTTCTGAGGTGAGTAGTCAACAGAGTCATGCCCTAAAGAACAATGCTATCTACAAAATTCAAGCTGCCAAATTCAGAAATTACTTATTTTCACAAATAATCATGTAGGTACAAATGAAATATCATATATCGCTTTATTGTATCATCCCCCCCACCTCCCACACACACACCAAAAAGAAATCACTGCTGTCAAGTAGATTCTGACTCTTGAGGAGCCTGTAGGATGGAGGAAAACTACTTAGAATTTCCAAGGCGGTTCATCTTTTAGGGAGTACAAAGTTCCATCTTTGTCCCTCTACGTGATGGGTGGGTTCAATCTGCTGATCCTGTGGTCAGCAGCCCCTGTGTAACCCACTGCGCCCAGAGGGCTCCTTTCTGTAGACTAGAAGTATGGAATAATGTATTGACAGGGCCATACACACTCTGAAACTTCTAGGAAAGAGTCCTTTCTAGACTTGGTCGTTTCTGGTGGCTATCTGTAGTCCTTGGCTTGTAACCACATCTCTATTCTCGTCCTGTCTTCGCATTTCCTTCTTTCCTATGTATCTGTGTGCTTCCAAATCTCCCCCTCCTTATAAAGACATGAATAATTAGATTTAGAGTGGAATCAGACTGCTTCATGCAAGTGACTGTCGTTCCAAACCACCAGCCACTCCACGGTATCAAAACAGGGCTCTCTAATCCCATAAAGAGTTACATTTCCAAAACTCACAGTTTCTACCTCATCCTACAGGATCACGATGAGTCAAATGACATGAGTAAGTAGAGTCGATCCACACCATAACCCACAGGGTGAGAGTGGCTAGGCAAACACCATAAGCCAAACGCCTGCCCCAAAGCACTTTGCTTTCTTTGCTCTGTGGTTCTGGGAAATCAAACACTCTCTCTCATGATCTCCCTTCTTGTTCTGCTGCTGCTGCTGCTGCTGCTGTTCCCTTGTCGTTCCTCTGGTGTCACAGCTGTCTTCTGGATCAGGAAGGTTCACAGTGCAGGAATATCACTGTGCAGAGGGCATACTTCACCCCCAGCTGTCTGATGGTTAAATCTATGCACGACTGGCTTCTGAAAAAGGCTCATTTTATTTGCCTTTGGAAAGGATGGAAACCACAATGAAGCCTGTTGACAATCATCCATAACTGAATCCTATCCATATCTTTCCCGACCTCCTCTGACCCAGATGTGTCAGGGAAAAACATTTGGTGAAGTTACAAAGACTGTGACTAGAAGAGCCACATCCCACAATTCATTGACCCTTATCCCTCCATATATATAAACCCTTTTATTTTAGCCATAGACATACATGCTTATGACAAACTCTCAGAGCCTTGTGTATTACACCTGATCAATCTTCTACCTTCACTTATAAATGCACAATTTACGTGCATACTAGTTGAACTTTCTTTTCTCCCCCACAGGGAATTACTGTGGTGTTTGTCTTACAGTGTCCAAGTGGAAGTGCTAATTGACAAAAAAGGAACATAGGTGCCTGATCACAGAGAGATCTGCCTTGGGAGTCAGCACACTCCCCATGGCTTGAGGCTCAGGCGGAGGATGAAGGGTCACCAAGCAAGAGTGCCAGCAGAGAGCTGGACACGGGGACAATATTTTTTGCTGCTCTACTTTGTCCTGTGATCTTTCCTTCTGGTTTTAAAGATTATTGACTGTTTCTTCGCTTCATCAACCCAAATCCCCAAACTCAAAAACCAAAAGGCAAATCTCGCATTTTCCTATAGATAGATTCTGATTCCTGGCAACCGCGTGGGGCAGTGTGGAAGTGTGCCGGTGGGTTTCTGAGACCGTAACTGTTTACTGGAGTAGAGTGCTGGATCTTTCATCCATTGAGTGGCTGGTGGTTTCAAACTGGTGGACTTGTGGTTAGTAGCCCAGCATGAAATCACTGCACCACCAGGACTCCCAACCACAGCACAAACACAGAGGACACAGATGTAGTGACCTCAGAGGGCGGATCTTTGCCGGTGATGTACCGAAAGTCACAGGACTGTAAATGTTGCCTTGGAGCAAAGTGCACATATCCAGCTCTTAAGCAAAAATAAAAGGCTCAAGAGCACAGGACTTGCTGAAAGATAGGATAATGCTGCCCCCTGAGCTCTTTTTAAGAATCTCCATTTTAAAATATATGCCGAGGTGCACACCCACGTGCACATACCCAAAGAGCTACAATGATAACTAAAGATATGGGAGGGACTACAGATATGCTTGTGTATGTAAAGAACATTTCGAGGAGGATCCATGGAATGTGATTCACGGTCCTTATCTCTGAGAAGTGGAACTCGCAAATGGGGGTGTGGAGAACATTGGTTTTCTACTTTATCCCCTTTCGCACTGTTGCATGTCATAGCGGCAACAAGCATCATTTCAATATCAACCACTTCTAAACCTTCTGATAGGAGAATGGCGAACATGGACTTAAATGGAGATGGAGAGAAACACCCCATCAAGTAACCACAAGCAATTCTCTGAGGATAAGCCTTGAAAGCAGAATTTTCTCACCAGGAAGGGAACTTTTCTTCTCACAGTTCGCTTCCAGTTTTGTTTTGTTTTGTTGGCACCACCCCAACACGTCAATGCAGTCACATTTAGTTAACAAATACAACAGGGGAAAAAACACTCAAAAACGTTTCAAGTCATTGCTATTCACTGAATTGTACGCGGCATGCCTCCCTCTTTGGGATGCCTTTGTCAATAATGTTTCATGAGTTTACTGAGGTAATAAAAGTCTTAAAAAACAAAATAACTGCCATTGAGTTGTTTGTAAAACAAATCAAAATCCTACAGGAAAGCACACAAATGCTCCCTAGAGTTTCGAAGGCTATAAATATAAATAGGAGAAGGTAGCCTCTCCTCCCTCAGAGCAGCTGGTGGATTTGCACTGTTGACGTTGAGACTAGCAGCTCAGTGTGTAACACTCTATGCTACGCTGGTTCCTGGGATTAACATAGGATTACTTTTATTCTGCTCTCAAATAGGTAGGAAATGAAAAGATATAATTTAGTCCATGCCAGGGGTCCAGACAAAATACACAGGGGACAAAAACAAAACAAAACAAAATGCACAATCAGTAAATCTAAATTGAAATAGAAAATCCTAAGTCTTTTTACCAAAGTTTTTTATCTTCACGAATTTTTTAATGAAATATATATATTTTTTTAATGAAAACCATATGTGGCTATGCAGACAGGTACATACACATGCATGTGAGGGGCCCCTAGAACTGAGAACAATGACGCACTGAGAACCTGAAATCAATTCATGAGGCATCAGAGTTCAGCAATGAACCCTGTGTAAGGTATTACAATATGACTAAATCCTGACGGATGGGATTCATATTCTAAAGAAGAAATCCTGTCAGAGTAGATGCTGAACTGTAATGGCTACAGTGGCAGGCCAAGCCCACACAGCTAAGGGGAAGGGCAATCCTAAGTCTGCCAAATGAAGTGTTGGGTCTGACAGTGCCAGGAGACTATCAAATTCCTGCCGCACTCCCTGTCTCTAGAAGCCCTGATTTCATGCTTGCTGGAGGGACATCCTACTCTCCATGAGATGGGCTTTCCTGAGACAGTTCACTAGTTCAGTAGTTATCGTGTCAGCTTTATCACCATCTCATCAAGGGGCAATTTGAAGAATATTAATTATTTCTGCAACTCTAGAGTCAAAATCACTTGTACTTACTGAAATCGTTACTTAATGCCTACAAGCCACAGTGTCCACTTCAAATGTTCTGGTTACGCCTGGTGTGTGTAAAGAGAATCTGCATTATCAGGGACATTCCAATGTCAGAACAAAATAAAACATTTCCTTTCTTGAAAATGAAAACTGGAGGCACATAAAAATTCAGAAGGTGATCACCCCACCTTCCTCATGTAACATGTATTTCCCTGTGTCAAATTAGCTTCCTAATCCAGAGTTTACAGGGTTTTTCAATTATTGGCAGAAAAAGCTCAAGACTACTAGTGTTAAAATTGCACATAAGAAAAAAATAAGAAAAAAATTTTTAAATTGCACATAAGAGAAGAGGTTTTTAAAACTATTATTTCTTATCGAGTCATATACATGGTATGATGGTGATTGTGTGTTCCTGTGATGCTGGAAGCTATGCCATCAGTCTCTCAAATGCCAGCAAAGTCACCCATAAGAGACAGGTCTCATTGAAGGTTCCAGAATAAGATGGACTAGGGAAAATGATATGGCACTCTACTACTGGGTGGAAAAGGGGGGTATGACTACCTTAAGGATAACAGGGGGCCACTGTGTATATTGTGCTGGACGATGGGTCCTTCAGATCAGAAGGCACTCAATTATGATTCCTCCACAATATGGTGCTGACCTTAATATCATGGATGGAGTCAATAGGACTCCATGGATATCAATGGAGCACACAGGGAGGAAACAGCAATAGACATCCACAGAAATAAGAACATGGACTCTAAGAGCTATGAGTGAAGACAAATTGGAAGTTGTGAGAAATGAGAGGAAACTCTGAAGTTTGATTACCTAAGTGGTGCTGGTATTGCTCAGTGCCACGGTGTTGGCCCCACCTCACGTGGCCCAGTGTTCTACAGAACAAAACACTGTTCGTCCCTCACTGTCCTCACAAGGGTTATGCTTCAGCCTACTTTTGCAATCACTTTGTCAATGCATCCAATGGAAGGTCTTCTTCATTTTTGCTCACCTTCTCATTTATCAAGCATGATACCCTTTTCCCAGGACTGGAAAGCATGGCCAAAATATGTCAGATGAAGGCTTTCCACCCTTACTTCTTCAGAATATTCTGGATGTACTTTTTTCCAAAACAAATTTATGTGTTTGCTTTTTTCTGGTAGTCCATGGCACTTCATATTCTTCACCAACACCAGAATTCAAAGATATTTATTCTTCTTTGGTGTTCTTTACTCATTGTGCAAATCTGAAGATTTTTGTCTTATATAGTTTTATTGCACAGAAATCATATATCTTGCAATTCAATAATTCAATCATATCGAGTGGTACAATCATCACCCAAATCAATTTTAGAACAATTTTTATTGTTATGGGTTTGCCATTTCTCATCAGCCTCCCCTGCCATACCCCATAAGACATCATTAATCTAGCCATTGTTGCAATCATAAAGTGATGATGCATACAGCCAAGATGCAGTCGTAATTATGGGTGAGTGTAATGTAAAAGAGACAAAGAAGAGTCATTAATAGGTAGAGAGAGCCTATGTGCTAGAAAAGATGCCGGAAAACATGTCCATCATCACATGATATAATTTTGCATGACCAGTGACTGTTCACTATAAATGTCTTCTTTTTGGACAGTGTAAATGGTGACTATACACATAGACACCACAAGCTTGAATACAAAGAAATGAAATCTACTACATCCAAGGAGTGTGACCGTTGCCAAATACAGTATCATCATTCAGAACAAAGCCAAGATCTGACTGTGGAATGGACTCCTCGATTGCTCATGTCAAGTTCAGGTGAAGGCTGAAGAAAATGAAAACAGGTCCACAGGAGCCAAAGTACAACCTTGAATTTAATCCACATGAACGTGACCTCTCAAGAATAGACTTGACTCATTGGACATAAGTGACCCATAATAAGATAAGATAAGTTGTGGGGATGGCATATAATATATCACACACGAAGAAAGCAGAAAACATTTTTTTTTATAAAAGCAGCGAAATGAGTGTCAGAAAAGACTCTGAAACATGCTCTTGAACAGAGAATAGCTAATGGGAACAAACAACCACAACAAAATGATGAAGTAAGAGATCAAATGATTCCAGATGACAGCTCGAAAAGTAAAACTAAAGTATAATAAATTATGCATGACATGGAGTTAGGAAACCCAAAACAAAGCACACGTTCAACAGCTCTCAAGCTGAAAAATCTGAACAAATATGAATACCTACAGCTTTAATACTGAAAACTTCTTTGGGTCAAATGTTGAATGGTGCGACACACAATCAGAGATGATGGAGAGAATATACAGTGTAACTGTTCCAAAAAGTAATTGAGGATCATCCAACCATATCAGAAGATGGCATGTGATCAAGATCCAATGATACTGATGAAAGAATACCAGACTGCCCTGAAGGCATCTGGAGGGGGGGAAAGTTCGTTCATATGTGAGAAAAGAAATAATTGGTTATATTTATCTAGAGTAAACACTTCTTAAGCACTCTCAGCACTCTATTTATATAAAGGAGCACCCATGAAATGCAATGAGATGATAATGCTGCCTGTGATACAGATCAGGAAGTAAAGAGTCAGAAGGAAATGGCACACCACATGGAAAGGACTTAAAATACTAACTGGCATAAAAACACTCAGAAAATACTAGGTAATGTACCACTACTAGTAAAACAAAGAAAATGAAATACGAACATGCCAAAATCATGAAAGTATCTAAGAGCATATAGATACATGAAAAGGCTCACATCATGATCTAGGAAGAGACACCGTCAACCAAGCAGGTTTCCTTTGACTTGCAGAGTAAAAGGGCGAGGTATAATATTTGGGGATGTGAAGGGGCCTTCACTTTTTCCATGACCATATATAAATGTGTTTTTGGAGGCTATTATAATGAGAATATTTTTAACATTTTAAAAGAAAACAACACTGTTTAAAGAATTTGAAAAGATCTCTTGGTAAACATAAGAAGTAACTGTCCTCACCGCCACTGAAGTGATTTCTACTAACAAGGACTCTGAGTAGAACTGCTCTTATGTGTTTCTGAGGCTGCCAATCAAAAGATGAGCAGAGCCCCCCATCTTTTACCCACAGAGGGGTCGGTGGTTTCAAACTCTTGATCTTGCAATTGGCAACCAACTCATAAACGTGCTAGGCCACCATGGCTTCACTGAAGTCACTATAAGAAATGTTCCCTCACAATAAATGGCACATTGCCTATTGCACATTGCATGGGGGCAGCATAGTCTGGAAGTAATTTGGAATGAGGATAGATAGCCAACCCCACGGTGGTTCTTGCTTGGATGAGTGGTTGGGAATCACAGGTTCTCTGCTCATGGTTAGTCAAGTCATTTAATTAAGCAAGCCTTTGTTTCCTATCGGTAAAATGAAGGCACTAACAGCTTCACTGCTTTAAATAAACACCCAGCACACTTTTTGGGTCTCTGTTAAAAAAGTGAATGATTTAGATATTTTATTGAAGTGCGATACTCTGAGACATTTGGCGATATACAAATGTCCCTTTCTTGTTTTTGTCTGGGCTGCAAAAAATGCAGTTTACAATGAGCACAATTTAGAGTGGTGTGTTCACTGGCGAACTTATCTCATTTTAGAAGATAGGATAATAGTGCTCCAGTTAGGACAGCAGTTTTCAAAGTGCTGAAAAAATACTGCAAACAGCAGCAAATCAAAATGGTGTCAGGATTCCCAATTGCTAATTATGCCTCCTAAGTTCTCTAAAATCCTGAGGGAACAAAAGCACTTCTCAGGGAAAGCCTCTGAAAGTCTTCTCCTGAACTCCTTTACTGAGGGAGAGCAGGGAATCCTTCCAAGGGAACTTGTGCGGGGTTGGAGAAAATACTTAGAGTGATCCTGGTGACAGTAGGAGAAGGAAAGGAAATGATTGCCGGAAGCAAAGGGCAGAGACCTCAAGACATGTTCATGCTAATCTTGAGGGTTTCTAAGCCAGACACTGTCCTTTACTTTTTATTCTTTCTGGGAGGACTTAGCTAAATAAATACACAGTTTAATCTGTGTCATGCTCGGAAACTCAGGAAGACACATATACACATGAACATCCATATTGCAGTTAATAGGCCGCAGTCTGACATCAGTCTGGGTCATCCCATCCCTATTGCCAATAATTCTATATTATTATTATTATATGTGCTATTTAATCTTTTTCTATTTCTTTCTTTTATTCCTTTTTTAGGTCAATGAAATGGTTGTGAAAATTATATTTCACTAAAGATTGTTATGAGTTGTGAATGGGATCATTTGTAGAATACATTTACCTGACACAGACAGTAGCACACAAGAAAATGTCATCAAAAGTAACCAAAGCTTCATCTCAAATTTCTCAGATTTCATGGGCTAGCTGCCATACCCCAAATAAAAACAAATCCACTGTCATCGAGTCAATTCTGATGCATGGCAGCATTATCGACAGAGAAGATCTGCCCCGCTGTGGGCTTCTGAGACAGTAAATCTTTATTGGAATAGAAAGTTCCAGTTTTCTCCCACAGTGCAACTTGTGGTTCTGAACTGCCAACCTGATAACAAAATCCTTTTCTTTGACATTAGGTTCTACATGTGTAGCAACATGTCCAACACACCAAAGTGTGATAAGGGCTTTCCTAAAAATAAATGAATATATCCAGTTATTTTGAAACTATAGAAAGATTGGCCATAAGTCCTTTGGCAAAGACATGTAGTGTCTAATGGAGATATGATGGCAGGAGTGAGGCTATGATAGATTCAGTCTGGTGGAGGAGGCAGGTAGATTTCCATCAATCTCAAAGTCACATTGCCCAGCTAGGGTGACTTGTGTAAGATCAACCAGACAGCCACATCATTGACATCATTGTGACCAACATGTTTATTGTCCTGACTGGAAGAAGGTGAGGCTATCTGCTCATAAAAGATTTACAACTTCAGAAACTCTACACAGAGCCTCAAAGATCTCCTATACAAGGTACTTTGGACAGTGTGGTAGTTACATAATCTGGTGTCAGTTTGAGACCTAAAAGGATTAAGAGTAAAGAGGTGGAATCTAGTTGTCAATCAGGTCCTAGCCAATGAGGCCTCTGTGGAGACATGGCCTTCCACTGAGGATTCTGGGAATTATTGGATTTCTTCCTTGGAGGTGGGAGAGATTCTCTCTCTGCTCACTTCCTGAGTGATGCTCTACTGACAAGACACATGGCACTGTGCTGACAGACCCTGTTCCCTAAGAACTAGAGGGACCATGTGGAGACCCCTGCCAGCACTGAGATGCTTCCACTGCCACTGGATCCACAAGACTTTCCACCCACTGGCCTGTAAGCCTCCTGCATTCAGCATCATGGCATGTGTTTTGTGAGTCTGAAGAGGACATTATAGATTGATGTCGGACATATGGGCTGATATCAGACTTATGAACTTCATCTGGACTGGGCTGGGATGTTTGCTCCACATTCAATTGCTCTTCTGCTCTTTCTTTCTTATACATATATGTGTGTCTATGAGTTTGTTTCTCTAGTCTACCCAGAGTAACACAGACATGTTATCCAGAGAGACTAATCCCTAGAAAAGGACATCATTCTTGATAAAGATCCAGTGAAGAAGAGAAAGATCTACAAGATATATTGACACCACGGCTGCAATAATGCGTTCAAACCTAAGAACAATTGGGAGGATGTGAGACCGCGTAGTGCTTCACTCTGTTGAACACTGGGTCACTATGAGTTGGGACTGGCTTGAAGGCACCTAACATTGGCAATAATATGAATCAGAACGCACTCAATATCAGCGGGTTTAGTGCTTATCTCACAGTTGCTTTCCTTGTGTTTCTTCATTGAATTCTCACTGTTCAATACAGATTATTTTATCCCTAGGATAACCAAAAGCTGAATCCACACTGACTACATCCCTTGCCCAGTGCTGCTCATCATTGAATGACGAGGCAAGCTATAGTGAGGATACCTGGGGGTCGCCACCCCATCCCACCAGCAGAGATGGGCTAAGAGTCTCCGCAGGGTGGACTGGATAAAGAAGCCTTCGGCATTCTGGTAACTCATTGGACTCTGTGAATGTGTGCCCTACCCTTCCCCAGTCTTCACCGACTGGACTCACAGCTCGTCAGCCTCTAAAGTTCACTAAGGTTTCCACCAGGTCTGAGACTAATGCACTGGAGTAAGGATGGTCATCCTTTAAAGAAATTCAGTCAAGGAAGCAGCAGATTCTCACTAAGTCCCCTGAGACTCTAGCCATGAACCCCAACTTAAGACATGATATTCGATACAACTAAGTTTTCAGTACTGGAACATTCCTTTACTTGATAAGTATTGAAAAGGAAATAAAATGCTATCTGTACCAGGAAGTGAGCATAATACCTTTATAAAAATGTTCAAACTTTGTGATTTCTTCAGATTGGGCACTGTATGTATGCAAACTGAATGGAATGGAAAATAATTCCTTCTCTTTTTCTTTCTTCCAGAAAGTGCTCTTTTCATCTCCCCACAAACAAACAAACACACCCAACTTACTGCCACAGAGCTGATTCTGACTCGTAGAGACCATACAGAACAGGGTCAAACTGCCTCTGTGGGTTTCCAAGACCGTGAATCATTACAGAAGTAGAAAACCTCATTTCTCTCTGTTACAGTGGTCCATGATATAGAACTGCTGTCCCGGTGGGTTGCAGACCGATGTGTAACCCACTAAAAAGTCAGGGCTCCCTTGACGTAGACAAAAACCCCAACCAAACTCACAGCCACAGAGTCAATTCTGATTCATTCCCGACTTTGTCTTTAGCAGCCCCAAACGTAATCCACTGTGCCACCAAGACTCGGTCTCCTGTTGTCTGTAATTCCAAAAACCACTTATAGGGAAGGGGAGGAATTTATCATTATTGGGCAATGTCACTGCTTTCAAGTTCCGTATCAATTCCTTACGAGCCCTAGTGGCACAGCAGCTAAGCACTCGGCAGCAATCAGCAAGTTTGGTGGTTCCACCCTTCAGCTGGCTCTGGGGGAACAGAGGAGGCTCCCGTAAAGATTTACAGTCACAAAAACCTGAAGGAGTGAGCTATGCGTCAGAAACAACTCTATGCTCATGGGTGGGCCTGTGGTAACAAATTAGCATCAGATAGTGAGGGGGGGGGGGCGAGATTTCAAAACAGAAATTCATTCTCTCACAGTTCTAGGATGTTCCCAGCATGTCAGTAGTCCATGCTGTATCTGAAAGCTCTAAGGGAGGAATTCTTCCTTGATTGCTACGCACTGCTGGTCTCAGACATTCCTTGTCTTATGGCAGCCTAGCTTCAATCTCTGCCATCTGCACCTGGCTAGCTTCCCTCGGTCTTCACAAGGCATTTCCCTTTCTCTTTTCTGTCTCTTTTTCTGAAATGAACACTGGTCCCCTGGGAGTATGGAAGATCCCTGTGGTAGTTACATAATTTGCAGTCAATTTGAGGATTAAGGATGAAGGGGTGGAGTTTAGCCTGTCAATTAGGAAGCAGCGTGATGACCTCATTTGGAGGCACTACACAGCAGGGAGCATGCGGCCTCACTCCCAGAGAGACGTTCTTGTTGACAAGCCACATGGAGACAAACTGATGGCAGTCAGAGCCTCAGAGCTGACGGAACTATCTGTAGACCCCTGGTCAGCCCTGAGATGCCTCTACTGCCACTGCGATTCACAAGACTTTGCACCCACTGACCTGCGATTTTCCTGCATTCAGCATCACTGCACGTGTTCTGTGATTCTGAAAAGGAATGTATATATTGGTAGCAGACATGTGGGCTAATCTAGGACTTACAGACTTGATCTGGAATTGGCTGAGATGTTTCCTTAGTGTGCAATTATTCTTTATATAAAACTCGCTCTTATACATTTATGAGTGTCCATGAATTTGTTTCACTAGTCTGTCTGGACTAACACCATGCCACTCCCATATGATCTCATCTCAACTAATGATACTTTCAAACACACCATTCCTTCATAGGCAGGTTCCAAGCATCAGGAATTGAACATATCGTGTTTGGAGCCACAGTTCCACTCCTGACAGAGAATCTCTGTAGACACCACAGTCAGTTTGTACATCACTTGGAAGGGCAATGTGTTTCAACAAGATTTATTTGTTAGTTGAAAGAAACATCATAGCATTCCATACGGAACGGTGGGAGAAGCACTGGTCACAATTGCCCTCCTTCTTTGGTTGATGCTTTATTTCTAATATGAAGCCCTTCATTTGCAGTTCCCAGCGCTTTCAACTCCTTGTCCTTGGAATTCCTTTGAGAGAAATGTCCTCTGATTTATATTGTAGTCTCTACGTGATCTCTGTTATGATAGCACAGGCTTACGTATGTGTTACTGTGCAATTTGTCTCTGGCCCCGTTATAATCCCACTGATTCTTCCTGGGAGGCCTGGTGCCCCCTGAAGGGTGCAGCTCCCGCTCTTCAGAGTCATATTGCTGACCTGACAATAGTCTTCGTGCGTTTGTTTTTCCAGTTCACTGAAAAGAAAACCTGACCGAATGCCACAGCAGATTTCTAACCTACTGGGAAGTTCTTGTAGTGAAATTACTATCATTGTAAAATATATACATCTTAGTAAGCCATGAGTAAAAGGAAGAAAGCATGGAAGAGAAAACACCAATAAAAACAACCCGAAGCTGATACTATGGGCTCGAATAGAAAGTAAATGTTTAAAAAATGACAATGGCAACATATGTAAAACTATGTTTGGGGCAATTGATGTCTGAAATGCTACAGAGCTGTGAGACACCCCCCACCCCAATCAAATGATCTAAACCAACAAACAAAAATTCGAATAGACTACATAACTTTATTTTCTTTGAGTCTTTATATGGATGCAATTGTCAATTGGCCTGAGAATTGTCTAGGTAGCTTTATTAAAGCAGGGTTGAGGAACTGGGAAAGGAATAGGATTGTGTGTTTCAGTAGTGCACAGCTGGTATGCAAATTATTACAAACACATGGAAATCAGGGCAGGATGTTTCCTAAAGTGTTTTCAAAATGGTACTGTGTTCCCTAAGGTTCAGTGAATGATCCTCAGATAGTACAGACTATCTTTAGATAATACAGACGCTAACAGAATCCAGAAAGTGACATAATTAGGTAATAGAAATGTACATGACACATGGCAGGCGCCTTAGTGGCATGGTAACTCTGCTTGTACGTTAGGAACTATAGCCACTCCAGGGGAGAACAATGGATGAGGCTCGCTACACCTACAAAGAGTTCCAGCCTCAGAGTTCAACGGCATCCCCACCTTTCCCCCACCCCCCATCACTATCAAGTGGCATCCACTCGCTGGATGGCAGTTCATTTGGAATGTGAATTTCAAACAGCACTCTGATTTCCTGAACAGTCATGCAAATGGTTCCGTGCGTGTCTACAAACTAATCCAAAGTGACTCAGAAAGGCCTCCTGTGCTGCTTTTGAAAAACTAGCCATTGAAAACCAGGTGAAGTGTAGTTCTATTGTGCTAGAGCTTGGGTCATCATGGATCAGAACCTCCTCGCCAGAATTTGGTGTGGATTTCACCCTCCTTGGTGCTCTGGGATGTGCCAGGGGAATGTCACAGAGTGCAAAAGCTGTGTTGTCTTCTGAAGACAAACGGTGGGGCCACAGCCTGAGATGGGGAAACATACTCAGCCCAGACCAGGTGACAGGAGAGCAAGCCGCTTCTGTTTGCTAACTCGCTATGTAATCCTGGCCTTCTTGCTCAAGGATCCCATTGCAACATGCAGATGGAAATGTTTCCTCTTTCCCCATGAAAATGCAAGGGTACTTTCAGAAAGTTCATGGGAAAATGGAATTGAAAACTACTCTTCAAAGTCCCCTTGTATGGGGAGTGTGAAGACACACGATAAACTAAAAACCCAAGCCTACTGCCTTCTGTCAAGTCAATTCCAAACCATAACAGCCCTGTATAGTATTTGTGAGACTGTCGATCTTTACCGGGGCAGATGTTCTTCTTCCTTCCAGTGAAATGGTGTGTTTGAACCACAGATCTTGGAGACAACGCAATGTTTTAACACACAGCACCACCAGGAATCCCCATGAACTGGAAGGGAACAAACAGGATCCGATAAACTGCACATGAGGTGTAACTCCTGTTTGCCACTTGATTATTATTTCTAGTGAATACATCTGCCTAAGTGCACCACCAGACTCCTTCCCTCCAAACTCAAAACAAGAACACTTCCTACTGGGAAAATCTACCCCCTGCCAAGTCACCCTGCTTGTTATCTAACTGGCTGACTGTTCCAAGTATATGCATGCAAATGATCTTTTCCAATATTGCCCAGGAAGTGCACACTCTTTATTGTATCCAGTGCTATTGGTGTTGTAAATAGAGGGGCCAGCTCTAGAAGTGCATCCACTGACTTCATTCCCTGTTTCTTCCATCTTTTTTTCAATTTCTCTCTTGTCCAACTGAACCTCAAAGGCTAAAAGGGCTGTAATTAAAACTATGGCAGAGAAGACTGAAGGAAACAATCCAGGTATCAAAGGAGATGACAGCGATGCTTGTGTAAAAAGAAAATGAGATCTCTTGTATGTAAAGAACTTGAAGTTTTCACCTCCCTCCAATTCCAGGCTGCCCTGGGTCAAAGAGACCAGCCATCCTCATAGGAAAAGAAAACCCACCACCAAGCAAACAACCAAACAAAAACCAAGCTCACAGACTTGGTTCAGACGCATCGAGTTCCTTACGACAGAATAGCATTGCCCCTGTGGGTTCCCCAGGCTGTTTATCTGTACATGAGCAGAAAGTCATTCTCCCGAGGAGCATCCGGTGGGTTTGAACCACTGACCTTGTGGTCAGCAGTCCAATGCTTAACCCATCATGCTGCCAGGGCTCCTAAAAGGAAAAGGAAACCCAACCAAACCCACTGCCATCAAGCTGATGCCAACTTAGAGAAGTGGTAATTCTGAATGGGAGTAGAAAGTCCCCGTTTGCTTTGGACAGGGCAGGTTTGGAACCGCTGGTCTTGTGGTTTACAGTCCAATGGGCAGGCACTATACCACGAGGGCTGAGCTTCATTCTTGAAGGATCTAGAAAACCTTGTACATGGCTGAAGTGTTTCCAAGGAAGGCATTCCAAAGCTAGATAGAAGAAAAAAAATCTTCAAACACCTCAAAAGGATGATAAGGAATGGGACCCTTATGTAAACGTGCACAGTGTAAAGGAGGCCGTCCCAAAGCCCCGAGCACAGGGCAAAAAGTGATCACCAAATCGTGAGTAAGGGATTGGAGCCCAACTCTCCTGCTCTAACTTTTACACACAGGTGCTGGGAAAAGACAGAAAGAGCAGCAGAAGTGCATCTGTTCAGGCCTACCCAAAACCAATCTCTTGGTTTGCAGTTGTGTAGGAGCTGGGCTTTTTAGCGCCAGCAAGAGTTCAGGAAAATGGGGGGACTGCCTCACTGGCAAGGGAAGATACCTGTTTTCATGGCCCTCCATCAAAGTTCCTGAAGCCAGTGTGACTCATTACTCAATGGTGACCTTTATTAGAATATGAAGTTTAACGTAGATATATCTGTTCTTGCAGAAATGCTCTAGACTTATAGATTCTGATGCTACATATTTTTTTAAGAAAGTCATGGATTATCAATCTAGCACTCTGCTGCTGCTATTCTTGCTTCTGTTTAAGCCCTCCCGCCTCCTAGCCCACTCTTCATTATTGTACCATAATCATTATATTTAGCAAGATCTGGTTTGGGGGGGGGGATGGGTAGGATAGATTTTGATCAGTCATGTGAAATTTCAGTGAAAACAGTAGCTAAGATTTTTTTCATTGCAAAGACCAGAGATTTGTTGTTATTGTTTTTACTTTACAGTTAAACACATTTGGCTTGATATACAACAAGTAATAAATAGCAAATGAATGAAAGGGTGATAGCCCTTCAGGGACAGGACCCTTGCTTTTCAGTTCGCATTTCCCACACACAGTCAACTACCAGCATATATTACATGCTTAACAAATGCTTCCAAGGAAGGTTTCCCAATGATATGCCTTCAACATACTCTGCATTCTTATATGTATGTACATAGACAGTCAAATGTGAAATGGTAACAATGATTTTAAAAATGTACCACATAAGCACAGATTGTGTGCATCTCATTTCAACATCTGGAATAATTCATGTGGAAAGAAAATGGATATTTGGGAGGTAAAATGAAAACAAACATAAAGCAAAAGTCCTTCAAACCTGAAAGATTTTCTCGGAGTTCTTGAAAGGCATATCCTAGGACCTTGGTGTAGACAAACATGAATCAACCCCACTGCCAGCAAGTGAACTGACTCATAACCACTCTGTAGGGCTTCTGAGGTTGTAGGTCTTTCCCAGGGCAGGCGGCCTCCTCTTTCTCCCAGAGATGGGTTTGAACTGCTGACCTTTCCATTAGCAGACTGACCCTAACCCACAGTGCCACTAGGGCTCTTTTCCGTGTAGATCTAGAGAGTAAATATTCTGGACATAGGGCAGGACCTCTGAAGACTGACAATTTGCCAGAAGGTACTCACCAAGATTACCTTATGCCCTGGAACCAGTCCTTCTGGGATCTCCCAAGTGCCAAAGAACAGAAAGCAGGCAAACCAATGAAAATCTCAGTGACAACTGGTGGTGTATGCAGGTGCTCCTCTCACTCTCCCATCCTCTCCTGAGGCCTGCTGCTCCAACTGTCATCCTTTCCAAGTGGTTAGAAAAGCCCAGAGCTTTGTGGCCCTCTGCTTCAAAGACTTTGGGGCGAGATCATTTCCTCCAACTAGCTCACTGTTCAAACAGACCGAGTTGCACAGAAGTGAAGGGGCTTGCCAATGAGCTTACAGCAAGTAAATAAGTGTATCGGTCTAAATACATCCGGAAGAACTGGTATCCTCAGCTCCACTGGCCCCATTGTCTTATTCTTAGGGTAAGGTTTGCAAACAGCAGGGAGAACAATTGCAGATTGAGGATGCACTGTGTGTGTGTGTGTGTGTGTGTGTGTGTGTGTGTGTGTGTGTGGCGGGGGGGGGGGGAGGGGGG